>JBBMKF010323236.1:0-15246 GCA_037834155.1 Curcuma caesia
TCATCCCCAGAGATAGTCAATGAGATTAACTGAGATTATCATTTTTTTTAGTTAGTCCCTGACGAACTTGGGCATTGACTTGACCATCATGAGCCAGGTTGGACATGATCTATGATGGTTCATGTTGGGCCAACCCTATTGGATTTTGATGCGAAAAACAAACACATGTACGGCGAAAAAAACAACTTATTGAGGGTTCATACAAATTCTAATTACTTGTTTATTTAAAATGTTATCTCTCGATGCACGAACCTTTACAAATCTGAATGATGAAGTCGATCTGAATGTGATCAGAATGTTCGTGCCTCTATGGTATCCACACGGGCATAGGCGCTGCCCATCTCACGAGCACGATTGAAGAATCTGATCACCCACGTATAGTGCTAGCTACTATATAAAAAGAAACTGAACCTTAACTTTTAAGGTTGTCAGGATCTATCAGATAAGATCGTATCAAAAAAATTTTCTCATCTAATAAGATATTTTTCTTTTATTTTTATGTATATCATGAAAATACAAACATGGATATAAAATAGTGGGCTTATTTGAAAAACTTAAATCCATATTAGATTAACTAATTAATCTAATAGATTTAGAATCCATTTAGATTAACCCATTAAGACAATAAGTTTATGATACAATTAGATTAATCAATTAATCTTTTCCAATGTAGGATTTTTATTGTAATCCCAATAAACTAAACATTGTATCTAAATAGGCTAATTGGGCATAGGGGATGTTTGGTCTAATTGATCCATTTTACCTACTCTATCCTGGCTATCTTATAATTGTCCTTCTTGGACCTAGTTGACTCCCCCCCTGGGTGTATCACCTGTTGATTAATATAATTAAAATTTAATAATTTAGAAGAAATAAAATTGATGTAGGGAAAATTATTAAATTCGTTGATTCATACATGAGTATCAGAATTAATCTTTAAAACCTATTGATTCTATCGAAGAATAACATAAATTAGCTAGGAAAAGAACCTAATAAAAAGATCTCAAAATCCTTAAACATATACTTAAATAATTAAACTCCAAACCTTAATTTATAAAAGACAAAAATATCCTTAAATCTTAAAATAAAAAATTATTAAAAATAATAAATAAAATAATTGGAGTCTTTGAAAAGATACTAAACAATATTTGATGAATCCAAAAGTGGATGACTATAAATTTTATCCTATAACAAAGATAGATCTCTAAAAAAAATTTCCTGTATGAAAAAATAATCTCATTCTGATGCCCAAATTAAATAAAAAATTATGACTTTCAAAAATTCAGTCAGCAGACTCAGCATCCAAAACCTATTGAGTTTTAGATAACATATATTATATTATAATAGGCAACAATGAGAATTATCATAAAATTATAAACAAATACAATATATACTCTAACTATAGCCATTAGCAATACTAGACAAGATCTAGACGACGTTCATGTATGCACTTAACATCCTGATTACATATATAGCTGCTGCCCCTCGTTCAGAAAGTTGCACCCCCTGAGACAGCTGCACCGCCTCCTACACTCGTTGTAGCAGCTGTATTTGCTCGACGACGACTTGCCATGATCTCTTCAAGGATGACTATCAACGAGACGATGAAGGCGAAATCCTCGTTGGGATTCACTGTTATTTCCAGTTCGTCCCTTGCAAAAAATGCAGTCTTGCGATGCATCTGCAGCATTAATTGAAGATTTGAGAAAGAAAAGAAATTAAAAACTTTATTCTATATATGTATGTGTTTATGCATGCTTAATTACTTGGGCTATGATTTCATCAGTTTCGCCCATACAAATGGTGCATTTCTTTCTTCGTGCAATTATCTTAAAATCACAGGGAGCAGTTTCGTCGGTGTTGGTGGCCAAGACCACATCAAAGTTGTCCTTCCGCTGGAATATCTTGGACTTTCGCACGCTGAACAGCAAATCGTCCGGGCTGGTGCTCTCTCCTCTGAATACTCTCCGTGTTCCGCGATTGCTAAAGGCCTGGAGTTAACAAGAACGTAACCAAGCGTGAGAATAATAATTTGAAGGGCGAGGCAAAGTTTTGATGTGCGTCGTACCTTCGGTTTCATGGTGAGGAGAGGGGTGCCGGCGGCGTTGAGGAGGAGGCGGCGGCTGCTGAAGGAGACACCCTTCACCTTGAACACCAAGTCGCTGTTGGTGTCTTTGACCTTGTAAAGGTCGTTCGGGGAGAACAAACCGCCAGTGCTGGTGAGCGTTAAATTGACGGCGTAAGGAACGGTGAACTGCCGGGCGGCCACCAGCTCGGCAGGCGCAACATATCTCGCCGTCTGCCCATATTCCGCCATGGTTGTTTGCTGCTGCACAAGCCTAGCTCTGTGAAGGTTTTGTGATTCAATATCAATGGAGAGATAGAGATTTTGTTACGTCCAGGCTTGTTAAATAAATATCTCAACGTGAATGCGAAGGCAGACACGATCCTCCGGCAGGAAGAAGTCAACTGAGCGTCGTTCTGTTTGAAAAGTCAACAACGCGTTCGTCTTAATCTTCTTGTTTGCGTACTGCAGTGGGAGAGCCGGAGTTGATTGAAGCTTCTTGCAAACTCAAACAACTTCTAGTAAACAAACTTAATTTCCTTCTCTTTTAATAACCACAAAACATATCCGCCAGATGTATTTTTAATATCTAACAAGAGGAATGTAAAGCTGCTGATTCTCTTTAGTATTTTTTTTTCTGTACATATATATGGTCAAAAGAGAAAGATGATTTTAAGGAATTTTCTTTTTTTTGGCAGGCAACTGCAGTCAGTTAAGAAGACGTCATCTCATCCGACATGGAAGGACGTAGCACAGGTTATAAAAGGATCCTTCTTCTATGACTATGTTAGAGGTTTGATCCTTGAAACTCTACTCCTATACTATATTCTTTTTTACACCATTTCACTGGAATCTTAACTTTAACGTTGGAGTGGTCTGTCGGGACTCTCCAGTCTGACCTTTTCTTTGAAGTATGCTATAGGTTCGGATCGGGATCACCCCTTGACTCAACTCGAAGATCATCCATGTCAAATAGTTCGTTGACTGATAGTCTGATCAGCCACGGTATTTGACCGATCATAAGCACAAAACATATACTCCATATGTATGTTTAATATCTAGCAAAAATTTTAAATATATTAAAACACATAAATTATTAAATTTTCTATAATTAAATAATTATTTCAAATACTTTAAATCCAATTTAAGAAATATAAGCACATGAGTAGCCAGTAATGAAATTGGAATGTGTAGTATTAATAAAATAATAATTAAAAATTATGATTATTTTTTTCAATAATTTGTTTAAAAAACTTAAATCTCTCTTTAGTTTTTCATATTTTCAAGGTAGATGAAAGAAATATAATAATTAATAAAAACAACCATTTGAGTTTCGACTTTTGATCAAATAAAGGAGACTTAAATTGTCCAAAAAAAAAAAAAAGATTGTATCATCGATTAACACATCACAATGTATCTCCATTGTAATTTTTTTTACGACTTGTATTTAAAAGGGGCTTAAAATTTTTTTGGGACTTTCTATATACTTTGGATAATTAAATTATATAAGATAAAAAATTAAAATTATTTTAAAAAAAAATCTAATTAATGTATAATATTTTTGAGGCCTTTTCTTTCTTGTAAAAAGTGGAATTCGCTACTCCAACGGTCCCACATGTACGGTCGGTCTTACGACCATCTATGAAGAGATAAATCGAGAAATTGTAGTTGGTCACGATGAAGAAATGTATTGCTCGGCTTCATCAAAATTCAAATTCTTGTCCTCTTCTGTAAGTCTGCACTGTCGTAACTAACGTCCTAGAGACTTTTGGGACCTTTTCTTGAACCAGCCGGAGTTCGTTCTTAGCTTCTTGTTTGCGTACTGCGGTAGGAGAGCGGAGAAGCCGTATGCAGCTTCTTGGACGGAAGAAACAAAAATACATATTTCCAATTATTTTCAATTGATAAATAAAACTTCGTTGGGCCAATTGGGCCTATGCCCAGGCCCAGCTTGGGTCCTAACTTGATTGTCACAAGTCATGTCGGGCACGGCCATAGGTTCATGTAATCGGCCTGGCTTGACTAGTTATCTAAATGGGTTCAAATGGTATCCGAAGTTACTTTCAAACACTTGGTTTAATTTCTTGATCGATAAGTTACTTTCTAAAGCATGTGATGGTATCCGGAATTACTCCTGAACACCTAGCTTCATTTCTTAATCGACCAACTATTTTCTCCGGCACCTCGACTTGCTAATATGTTCACCCGAGTATTTTGATTTCGTCTTACGTTTTCCACTTGGACTTAGGAGTTACAGTACTCGGAATGTTGTAGTATCCGCAAGTTATAATACTCTGGATGCTAAAGTACTAACGAAGTTATAGTACTCGGGATGCTACAATACCCGCAGAGCTATAATGCTCGGGAAAGTCATTCGGAGTTTGTTCTCCTGAGTACTTGACATTCACCCAATGATTTCCCATTCGAACTTGAAAAACTTAGAAATTCAGCCTCAACCTCCGACAACTCCCAACGACCCTACAATCTACCTGCTAACGGGCCGACAATGTAAGTGTACTGTTTAACAGTTGTCGCCTTTCGCCTCCCAACAACTCGACAATATCAGGTACTACATGAAAATTTCTTTCCGTTCTATGTAAGGATTGATGGAGGTAAATATAATAGGGATGATTTTCTTCTCACGAGCAAAGGCGACTCTTTTTCACTAAGCTCTCATTCTTTGTCTAATTCTTCTTCTCCTCTTTGTCCGGCATCTATGCGACACTTTCATTTTCCCCTAATGAATACTGACTTGAACGTCAGAGTGGTCGCACAGGTAGAATTGGCCAACCCTAACGTTCTCTACATTCTCAAGCTATCGAATTTTTGGATTTACATGAGACGAACGTAGCTTTAGGAAAGAAGGAGCCTGAGTAAGCAAAAAGGACACCATCAAGTTTATAAAACATAAGTCATGCATGCTCTAGTTATCAGCTAATCAATTTGGGTGCTGACCTAACTTTCATGGAGCCATGTTGGATACTCCTAGGGTATGGTTGAGTTGGTTATTGTGGGGCAAACTTACTACAATGGACAATGATTGAATCTCGACGAAACCAAGGCAATGCCCTCCTCGTAGTGGCCAACTGCAACTTCTCGATTTACCTCCTCACATATAGTTATAGGACCAACCATATAGAATCATTGAAGTGACGAATTCTATTTGTAATGAAGCCATGTTGGACACACCAACTTAACATGTTATATAAATAGGCTAATTGGCACGGGTATATATGTTTGGTCTAATCAATCCGTTTTACCACATCCACTCAACTCAAGATTCACTTCGGTAGGCCAACTTGACCATTATTTCAATAAATTTGCTTAGCTAATTTATTTTATTTATCTACATTTTGATTGTTAAATGATATTTAATCTTGTTAAAATATAAGGTAGATAAAATAAAATAAATTATTTTTGATAATATAACGTCGGACATAATAATAATTTTTCTAAAAGCTCATTGTTACAGTGAAATTTCAGAAAAGACATCGAAAATTACCAACAAAAGATAAGTTGTCTCCAGGTTTTTAAAATTGATTCAAACAAAAGACAATACCCTAACAGCGCTAAGAACTAAATAAAAATTTAAATAGTCTCAAATCCTAAATGATATAAAAATGAAAATAATCCTAATATAATTATAAAGATTGCTCAGAGCCTTTAAAAAAGTTTTAAACGATATTTTTTGGATCTAAGACTAGATCATTATGGGTTACATTAGGTAATTTCGATTTAATATCTTAAAGGTCTCGTGGTTCAATTCGAATAAAAAATTATGATCTCTCAAAACCATGTTCCCTTGCATCACAAAGCCTTTTAGGTTTGGGACGTCGTCACCTTGCCAGAGTCGTACGTGTCAAGGAATATGATTAAATCGTTTTCGACTCTAGACTTCTCTTCATTAGGTGGCCACAAGAGACATTGTCATATCAGGGAACATGGTCAACCTGTGTTGATGTTGGAAATCTTAATCGCTACTCCATTGCTACGTCATAATCTAAGTGTATGAATTTCACTCGACTAATCCTGAATGTACACAGCCTTCTCCCTTGGTTCATTTATTAGATAAATTCAAAGTACAATTTATACATAAAAGTCAACCTCTAAAATATTTGTACCGTTTGAAATTCAAACTTTGATTTCTTTTATTGTTGCTCCTCGTAAAACAATATCATTCCATGTAAAAGATGCTTGTCAATTCACTATTTATTTTCCCCTATTTTTTTCTGCAAAAAAAAAACATCACCATGTTTAATAACTCAAAATCTAAGACAACACAATCTAAATTGAAAAAAAACTCAAAATCCAAACAAGGATGAAGCATTGGCAAAATAGAAATAGAGATAGAACGGAAAATTTATCGGGTGCTATTGACTCTAAAGTTGTCAAACTACAATCTCTTTTATCATAACGATAAAAAAACTGTTGAGATGTAATTGAAAATATATGGGAAAAAATCATGAATTTATAAGATGGAAGATATTTCTATTGATATAAGGTTTTTTGGATTGAACCTAAAAATAAAACTATAAGAGCTTACACCTAAAATGGACAATATCATACTATTATGAAGATATTTTGATTTTATCACTACTAACTAGTGGTATCATAGTTATGGTCTATGCAGAGTTATGTGGAGTCCCTTAGGAAAAACAAAGGACTCAGATCTGCACCATGAGTATAATGGTAAGGATGAGCAAAGTCTCATTGAAAATATCATACCATTGTGAAGATATTTTGATTTCATTAGTACTAATAAAAACATGATTAGTGATGTTAATAGAATGCTGAGCAATAACACCAGAATGGTTTCCTTTAAGCAAAAAGCCATTGACTTAGTCTGATAAATACTTCAAAAGGAAGAGAAACTTCTACCGAACTAATAAAAACACATAATTCAAACACTTGGTTTCCAATATCAATAGCAGTGCTTGATCAGTAACTTCAAGAAAAGAAATCTCCCAAGAAGAACAGAGAACACAGCTGGAGAACGCTTGGAGATCAAATGGCAAATTAGTTCCTTGTTCCCTTCCCTTTTCCTAATGAATTAGTATTAGATCCGATGGAATCCACAAAACGGTATGATATTGTCCACTTTTGACTCACGTCCTCATGGTTTTATTTTTGAATTTTACCCAAAAGACCTCATGCTAATGAAATATCTTCCATCTTATAATCCCAGGATCTTTTCTATATATTTTCAATGTGAAACTTTAATTGTATTCTAACAATCAAATGTTAAATTTACAATACCAACAAAAAATTTAACTAGCATTTATAGTTGAACAGTTAGATTATCCGTTCATAGGGGGTCTTGTTGGAAATGTGAGTGAAAAAAAAGGTTGATGGAATGAGACTCCATGGGACGCTAGAAGTTTGTGGTTACAAGGTTGATTTATAATGAATCACAACCATTAAAGTTGTGAATATGTATAAGAAGAGTTGTAAATTTCAAGGCCTAGATTACACTAATTGATAGGGATAAAATTTACGCAAGCATATCAATCTATATTTTGCCACCTGAATTCTTTTTGATATTGGCTCAAGTGCGTAACATACACATTAATGTTCGGATCTGAAATGGTCGACGTTAATGGTAAATTCGTAACTGTCTGAGTGAAACGACTAACCATTGATGGCCAACGGTTGACATTTCTAGTGAAGAGTAAAGACACTAAATGACCTTTATTCAACGATTTAAATATGATTTACTACTATCAAAGGTCAGAGCTCCTATATAAGGCGGCTACAACCTTGACTACAACCTCGAGTAGAAAGGCAAATGAAAATACGCTAAGAGACAGAGGTACTAAGTAGAAACTCCATCCACTAGGATGCAGAAGTTTCTTGATCAGGGTAGCAGTAGCCCTACATCAATATCTCTTCAATTGATTGACAATTGTGGTCACCCGTGAACAATAATTCATGATAGATTCAAACTCTTTCATCTGCAATGTTTCAAAATCACGTCTTAGTGAATGAAGTTTTGCTTTTTTTACTTTGTCAACACCTTGGAAAGCTTTTGTCAATATCTCCAAAGCTTCTTTTGAAATAGTAGCATTAGCCACAATCTTAAACATGGAATCATCCAAACATTGATGTATAAGGGTGAGGGTTTGTTGATCCTTCTTTTTTATCTTTGACAAAGAATCTTTCTCTACTTGAGATAAATTATCTTCATTTTGAGGCTTCTCGTATCCTTTCTCTATGATCTCTCATGCATCTTGAGAACCAAGTAAGGATTTCATCCTTAAACAACATATCTCATAATTCTCCTTTGTGAGACGAGGAAATTTAAGAGAAGAAGCTCCATCCTTTGCCATCACTTGGGCACTCTAATCTCGCTTTGATACCACTTTGTTGAAGAGAATGAAGATGAAGATTTTTATAGAGAGGAAGAAAATACAAGATAACTCAATAACATTTGCTTCTTAATCTTCTTGTTTGATTCAATATGTCAAGTATAAGGACATATTTATACATATAAGGAGACTCTTTCAGAGACACATACGAAAGACAATTGAAGAGATACTTTAATATAATAACAATTCTTCGATGCTAAGAATATACTCTAGAGTTATTTTTAATGAATGAATACTATTAATTCATTCACAAACACAATACACTAATTTTCCTTTTCTACGATAGCCATCAGCACTACTATACAAAATGTAGACATTCATATCTATGCACTTGCAGCTGCTCGACGACTCGCCTCGATCTCTTCAAGGATGACTATCAACGAGACGATGAAGGCGAAATCCTCGTTGGGATTCACTGTTATTTCTAGTTTGTCCCTGGCAAAAAATGCAGTCTTGCGATGCATCTGCAGATTAATTGAAAATTTGAGAAAGAAAAGAAAAACTTTATTCTATTTATATATGCATGTGTTTATGCATGCATATATATATTCTTACTTGGGCTATGATTTCATCAGTTTCGCCAATAGAAATGATGCGGTTCTTGCTTCTTCCAGTTATCTTAAAATCACACGGGGCAGATTGGTCGGTGTTGGTGGCCAAGACCACATCGAAGTTGTCCTTCCACTGGAATATCTTGGGCCTTCGCATGCTGAACAGCAAATCGTTCGGGCTGGTGCAAATCGTTCGGGCCTTAGCTTAATTCTGCGTACCTTCGGTTTCATGGTGAGGAGAGGGGTGCCGGCGGCGTCGAGGAGGAGGCGGCGGCTGCCGAAGGAGACACCCTTCACCTTGAACACCAAATCGCCGTTGGTGTCTTTGACCTTGTAAAGGTCGTTCGGGGAGAACAAACCGCGGGTGCCGGTGAGCGTTAAATTGACAGCGTAAGGAACGGTGAACTGCCGGGCGGCCACCAGCTCGGCAGGCGCAACATTTCTCGCCTTCTGCCCATCCGCCATGGCTGCTAGCTGCTGCACCAGCCTCCCTGAAGATTTTGTGGAAAATATAGAGGGCCGGCAATTTGCTTGCTTACTTGATGTAAAATTAAAGAATGGACAAATTTTAAATCTTTTGCCGATCAATTTAAAATTTTTTTTGTCTGTCCCAAATGGGGTAAGTCAATGATAGATAATTAAGATCATATTCGCTCCCCCCCTCTTTTTTTTTCATTCTATTCTATCAATTTCAATTCTTTGACTTTTCCGTCATTTGAGTATCAAACAAATCAATCTCTTCCAATTGTTCCTTGTCTAATTTCTACCGCATTTATTGAGTGGGGTAGCACAGGCACCTTATCGAGCCAAGTCGATGATACCAGTAGTGCATCAAAAGGAATGTCTCGTTTTGTCCTCGAATATTGTTTAGTATTGTTATCTGCTATCTAAGTTCTAAATCAATCGAGTGTGTTGTAGCAATTATAATTTTATAGCTTGCTACAATATGAATAGCAAAAATTTATATTATAACAATTACAATTTCGTAGTTGCTATCATTCACAATGTAGCAGCTACAATGCGCGATTGATTAAAAATTAGATAGGAGATAACAACACTGAACAGTACTCGAGGGCAGTTAGATAATTATACACGAATGAACAGTGAGATGGGACACTCTTTTGATAAAAAAAAATAAAAGTCGGACGCCACTTTGATGATTTGAAAAAAAAAGAGACACCTTCTGTTGGAGAAAAAGAAGATAAGGATCTTTATAAAGAGGAAGAGAATTGAAGAGAATTGAAGATACAGATCTAGATCTCCTTTTCACTGCTACATCAAATGTTAGGAGTTCTGAATCTACAAAAAGACAAATAAAAATTTGATTTCATGAGTTTCAGCATAAATATCCGATAAACTTCTTATCTTTTGAGATGCTTCAGTTGAACTATATTCATGGGGAACAGGTGCTCGAGTTGTATTTTGTCTTGACACTATAGTGTCTTGCTCTTCTTTTCCAAAGTAGGGGGCAAATTATAAGTTTGTTCTTCTTGAACTTTCCAATTCCAAGATACTTCTTCAACAAATTCAATATCTCGACTTATCACCACTTTACCATTGTTTGGGTTGTATAACTTGTAGCCTTTGGATTGTAAATCATATACAATAAAACATATTTAATACTTCAATTATCAATCTTAGATCTCTCTTGCTGCGGTCCTCTTGAGCATATGCAATGCTTCCAAAAACTCACAAATGTTTGACATTAGACTTTCTTCCAATCCATGCTTCTTGAGGAGTTTGATTTTTGATGTTCAATGTTGGAGAGTGATTAGACAAGTAAACTGCATAAAAAATAGGTTCAGCCCAAAACTTCTTTGGCATATTTTTGGCTTTTATCATACATCTTGTCATGTTAAGAATGGTTTTATTCTTCCTTTCGACTACTCCATTTCGTTAAGACGATCTAGAAACTGTCAAAAGATGTCGAATTCCATAAGTTTCAGAAAAGTCATTGAACTCCTTGGAAGTGAATTTACTTCTTCAATCAGATCTCAAAGCTTTAATATTATATACACTCTCCTTTTCTATAAGAGTCTTAAATTTTTGAAAGTACCAAAAGTTTCTGATTTTTACTTAAGAAAATAAATCTAAATTTTTCTACTAAGATCATCAATAAAGAGTAAGAAATTTTTATTCTTACCAAGTTAAAGAGGATTGATCGGTCCACAAACATTTATATGCACAAGTTCAAGTGGCTTGGTTGCTTTGAATGTTGCTTTTTTTGGAAAACTCCTCCTAGCATGTTTACGAAGAAGACATGCTTTACATAAATGATTTGGATAGTTGATTAGATTCATCACTTTCACCCGCTTCGTTTCTCCCATAGCCTTTAATGCAACAAAGTTCAAATGATCAAATCTCATGCGACATTGTCATGGTTCATCTTGCACATTAGCTTCAAACATTTTGCTTCAATTATTTTAATATTCAAAGTAAACATCTTGTTCTTTCACATAGCAACCTTAACAAGCAAATCAATATTTTGATCTCTAAGCCAAAGAGAGTTATTCTTCATAAAAATCTCATAATTTCTTTCAAGTAGTTGACCTAAGCTCATAATATTACTCTTTAATTTTGGTACAAAGTAAACATCTGATATTATTTTATGATTATTATTTTTAAAAAAGATGAGAATTGTACATTTCCCTTCAATATGGATTTTTGAGGAGTCCTCAAGAGAAACAATGTCTTTCACTTTCTCATCAAGTTCTACAAATTTATCTTTGTACCCACACATATGATTGCTTTCACCATTATCCAAATACCATAAATTGTTATCACCTTTCTCTTATTCCTTGATTTATAGCAATAAAGTTGGCTCTTCAGTTTATTGATTGTCAGCAACAAGATGAGACTCTTTTTTAATATCATTAGTAGGTACTATAACATTCCCAAATATAATGACTCATTTTTTATAGCAAGTGTAGCATTCAACTTTAGGCTTATATATCATACCTCCTATTTGAAGTTGGATAATAATCTTATCCTTTTCCTCTTGCTCTTCCACTAGGTGATGATTGACTTCTTTCTTCTTGATTAAAGTTATCTCTTTTTGCGCTAGTTAGTCCATTTTAGCCATGTCGATGCCCATGTCCTCTTTCTTATCCACAACCTCTTTCTCATCCACAGCCTCTAAAATAGTTGTGTCCTCTTTCATCATTCCTTGGTGTAGCTTTGGCTTTTAGAACTGGCTCCAATAACTCTTCTTGTTTTCTCTTATCTTTTTTTCATGGGTTTGTAATAAGTCCTTTAATTCTTCAATAGTCATTGAATCTAAATCTTTTAATTTGTTTCTTCAATGACGCACATAATATGGAACAAAATATCTTTTCCACAATGTGTATATATTCTATTTTATTTTTATATCTGACATCAGACAGAATAACAATTATCTTACAAGCTGAGAGAGAGAGAAATTATGAAGAAAATAAAATGAGAAATCGGCAAACAAAGAAAAATCATCATGTCTAGGTTTTACCCAAAAAAGAATTTTTTATTTAATAAAAAAGATAATCTCTATGATCAACCAAATAGACACACTTATACAGACCAAAAAATCTAACTTATAAAAGAAAATTATCAAAAATATCCTAAATACTAAAAAAAAATCAAAACTTATCAAAAAAATTAAAAATTTCAAAAATAGTAAAAAAGATCCTAAACGATGTCTGATGAACCTAAAAGCGGGTGATTATGGGTTCCATCCCATAACGAATGTAGATCTCTAAAAGAGCTCTGTGTACGAAAAACATATCATCATTCTGACATCCAAGTCAAAAGTTATGATCCGTTGAAATTCGACTCTTACTACATCAACTCTACATCAATATCTCTTCAATTGATTGACAATTGTCGTCTCTTGTAAACAATAATTCATGATAGATTCAGACTCTTTCATCTGCAATGCTTCAAAATCACATCTTAGTGAATGAAGTTTTGCTTTATTTACTTTGTCAACACCTTGGAAAACCTTTGCCAATATCTCCCAAGCTTTTGTAGGTAGCATTAGCCACATTCTCAAACATGGAATCATCCAAACATTATTTATGTATAAGGGTGAGAGTTTGTTGATCCTTCTTCTTTGTCTTTGACAAAGAATCTTTCTCTATTTGAGATAAATTATCTTTATTTTGAGGCTTCTCATATCCTTTCTCTATGATCTCTCATACATCTTGAGAACCAAGTAAGGATTTCATCCTTAGACAACATGTCTCATAATTCTCCTTTGTGGGACGAGGAAATTTAAAAGAAGAAGCTCCATTGTTGGCCATCACTTGGGCACTTTAACCTCACTCTGATACAACTTTGTTGGAGAGAAAGAAGATGAGGATTTTTATAGAAAGGATGAAAATACACGAGAACTCAATAACATTTGTTTCTTAATCTTCTTGTTTGATTCAATATGTCAAGTACAAGGGCATATTTATACATATAAGGAGACTCTTTAAGAGACGAACAAAAAAAATAAGAGACACATACAAAAGACAATTGAAGAGATACTTTAATAACAATTCTTCGATGCTAAGAATATACTCTAGAGTTATTTTTAATGAATGAATACTATTGATCATGCACAATACACTAATTTTCCTTTTCTACAATAGCCATCAGCACTACTATACAAAACGTAGACATTCATATCTATGCACTTGATCGACGACTCGCCTCGATCTCTTCGAGGATGACCATCAACGAGACGATGAAGGCGAAATCCTGGTTGGGATTCACTGTTATTTCTAGTTTGTCCCTGGCAAAAAACGCAGTCTTGCGATGCATCTGCAGCAGTATTAATTGAAAATTTGGGAAAGAAAAGAAAAACTTTATTCTATTTATATATGCATGTGTTTATGCATGCATATATTCTTACTTGGGCTATGATTTCATCAGTTTCGCCAATACAAATGGTGCATTTCTTGCTTCGTGCGTGTGATTATCTTAAAGTCACAGGGAGCAGCTTCGTCGGTGTTGGTGGCCAAGACCACATCAAAGTTCAGGCAATTGGGCCTATGCCCGGCCCAGCTTGGGTCCTAACTTGTTTGTCACAAGTCATGTCAGGCATGGCCATAGGTTCATGTAGTTGGCCTGGCTCGACTAGTTATCTAAATGGGTTCAAATGGTATCCGGAGTTTCTTTCAAACACCTGGCTTCATTTCCTAGCCGGTTAGTTACTTTCTAAAGCATGTGATGGTATCCAGAGTTATTCTCGAACACCTGGCTTCATTTCTTGACCGATCAACTACTTTCTCAAGCACCCCGAATTGCTAATATGTTCACTCGAGTATTCTGCTTTCGTTCTATGACTTTTCGTTGGACTCAGGATTTACAATTCTTGGGATGCTACAGCATCCGCAAGCTATAATACTCTCGATGCTAAAGTATCAATGAAGTTACAATACTCAGGATGCTACACTACCCGTGGAGTTACAATGCTCGGGAAAGTCATTCAAGTTTGTTCTCTTGTGCACTTGGCATTTATCTAGGGATATTCCATCCGGACCCCAAAAATTCAGAAATTCAACCTCAATCTTTAGTAACTCCCAACAACCCAACAATCTGTCTGTTAATAGCGCGACAATCTAATAAGTGTATTGTCTAACGGTTGTCACCTTTGGCTCCCCAACAGCTTGACAATATCAGGTACTACCTGAAGATTCCTTTCCGTTCTATATGAGAATTGAGGGAGGTAAGTATAATAGGGATGATTTTCTACTCACGAGCAAAGACATACTCTTTTCATTTTCTCCAACTGAACGCTGATTTAAGCGTCAGAGTAGTCACGCTGATAGAATCAGCCAACCCTAACATTCTCTACATTCTCAGGCTATTGAAACCGTGACACTTCCCAAAAGAATCTACGAAATCAAGTTGAAAATAGACACAATTTGATTTTCCAACTCAGAAGAACCATCATTAACAATAATAGAACCAACTGAGAAGAACCCTCTTACAATAGCCATTAGCAAATACTATACAAAATATAGATATTCATATGTGCACTACTTAACATCCTGAAGCAGTTGCATCGATCGCTTCCTCCATCAGCATCCAGCACTGGCACTTAGCTTCCACCTCCACCACTTGCACTTGCTCGACGACTTGCCATGATCTCTTCAAGGATGACTATCAACGAGACGATGAAGGCGAAATCATGGTTGGGATTCACTGTTATTTCTAGTTTGTCCCTTGCAAAAAATGCAGTCTTGCGATGCATCTGCAGTATTAATTAAAGAAAAATTGAGAAAGAAAAGAAAAACTTTATTCT
>JBBMKF010323346.1:0-15245 GCA_037834155.1 Curcuma caesia
CGTATCCTATAAACCAAACACAAGAGTCCAATGATCTAAATGTGTTGATCAAACTTTGGTTTGATTAACTATGAGGGCAACTTGAAATCATTTTCAGAAATTTTTTATACTGCAAGAATTCACCGGAATGGTTTTTCAAGACTTTCCCATCACTTAGTACAAAAAATCAGACTTATCTTTATTTGTCGAGATGACCTTCATTGTTTTCGAGCCCAAGTAGGATGTGGGAGTGTCGAATACAAGTCGAGTGGATCGTGCAACTCGAGTGCTTCCAAGTCGATGGGAGCTAAGTCTAGGTGCTCAGGAAGAGAAGTCAAGTGCTTGAGAGGAGAAGTTGACTGGTCATGAAGTGAGGCTGAGTATTCGGAGTGATTGAGTGTTGAGTCTCTCAGTCATCTATGTGTCGAGTGGGATGAGTGCCGAGTCACTAGAGAACTCCAAAGCTCAAGTGAACCGACTGCTATTGAATGGTCAAGAATTCAAACCCGAGTGGGTCACTCAGTCAGAAAGTCGCGTGCCCGATTGTCGAGTTCGAGTGGAAAATTGAGACACCAAGGGTTGCATTTGATATAGTTTTCTTAAAATAGATTCATCCCCTCCAATGATGCTAAGAGATAATGATGGATATCTTTTTCCCAGGATACAACAGCAAAACCATGATCACATCCTAGCACAAGTTGTTAGTGGCGAACTGAGTGTATACCGAACACTATCATTAAAAGAGCTATTGAGTGGATTTCATGATAGAAAGAAAGAAGCAGAGGGAGAAGAAGGTGGATGGAGTTTCTACTCAGTGCCTCTATGTGTATGTACTTTTTGCCTTTGGTCGCAACCTCCTTATATAGGAGCTCATACCATTGATGGCATTAAATGGCCAAATAAAGGTCATTTATTGTCTTTACTCACCTAGCTTGAAATGCCAACTGCCAACCATCAATGGTCGGTCGTTTCACTCAGGCGATAATGGATTCTCCATTAGTCGTTGATCATTTCATATCTACATATTAATGCATACATTACACAGTTAAGCAAGAAACAAAATGGATTCAGATGGCAAAACATAAATTGATCCACTTAGATAAATTTTACTCTGACCGGTCTGACATTTGATGAGCGCATGTCATGACCCACATGAGTCACCTACGTGCAATGTAATCTAGGCTTGGATTTGCACCCCCTCCAAGCACAAGCGTCATATATGTTCACAACTTCCATTGTTGTGATTCAATATAAACCAACGTCATTGTCACTTATCCACCAATGAAGTCTCATTCCATCCAACTTTTTTTTCCATTCACATTTTTCCAATAATTTTTTGGGTTGGCGATACTTACAACTCGGTGTTTGCCAAAAGGGGCAAAGTGTGTGCAGGCCCATGGCCTGATGCCCACTTGTCCTTGCTCTTGCTTTACTTGTCTATGATAACAAGCCAATGTTTAGCTATGCTTTTACCAATCAAAATTCACTATTTAACGGTATAAAACCTTTCCTTTAAGGCATATATACTTTTGTTTCTTTCATGCTCTCTTCTCTCCTCCACTCCTCTAATGGCGAATAGAAGAGGGAATTTTCTTAAAGTAGAAGCCCCAAATACCTTATAATGTCTTTAGTAAGGATTGTAGGTTTGCGGAAACAACTCAACTTGTAAGGATTGCAAAAGCTATTGTGTATCTTATTGGAAAATATGAATGAAAAAGTGGTGGATAGAAGATGAATCGACTCCATTATGAATGAGATGTTATTCTCACAATGGGAGTTGAGTGACATTAAGGCTAGTTTAAAATAAATCGCAACTATGGAAGTTGTGGATGTGTGCACGTGTAGCATGCAAGAAGGGGTGAGAATTAGAGCCCAGATTACACTAACATTAGGTGGCTCTTATGCCAGCACTACCTGCACGCATCGAATGGGGATAGGTCTACCCAACGTGACCTCAAAGCATCACTGGAGGGGATGAATCTATTATTGATGTTGGAAGCACCATGCCATCGAACCTAAGTTTTAATATTGGCAAAGAGTCAAAGTTAAGATTACTCATGATCCGACATGCTTATCAAGTTTGTAGGAAGTCCTAGTTAAGACTAGGTAAGGAAGTTCTAGTTGGTGGGACTAGGCAAGGAAGTCTTGGTCGGAGAGACTAGACATGAAGACTTTCTAGATCGAGAACATCGGACAGGAAGTCTTGGGGTTCAAGGACATTAAGCGGAAGTTTAGACAGGGTCGAGGAAGGGAGGTCTAGCAGAAGTCCCAGGGGTCAAGATCAGCTGAGCAAAAGTCCAAATAGGTCAGGTGGACAGAAGGTCCAACTTAAGATTTCACGAGAGATCAAAAGTTGAGATCGGACAGCTAAAAAGCTGCCGATCATACTCATTACCTATTGTGCTTGTGCTAACTCTAAGATGCATGAACTCAAAATGGAAGCTGGTTGGAATCAATGATTTCAGGCTCCTAGATGGAGCTCCGAGCACCCAGAATGGTCCAAGTGCCCGGATGTTCTCCAAGTGCCCTGAAAGAGAGTTTCTAGTGAGCAAGCTGCGTTAGCTCGCGCGAAGTAGTCAATACACGTCAGCTTCTAGGCACCTGGAAGGGATACAAGCACCCAGGAAGGGATAAAGTTTGACGTAAATAAAGCTTTGCCTAGATGCTACTTCATTAGCAGTCCAAGCACCCAGAGGTGGTCCAAGCGCTCGAAAATGGATAAGTCAGTGACGAGGTCTGATCGGATAGACTTCAATGGAAGCACCTGGAAGTGGATCCAAGCGCACGGATCACCCTCTAAAAGTAGGGTTCAACCAAAGCTACAAAACATCTCTTTCCTCGATTGTCCAAGTGCTAATTTATGAATCCAAGTCTCCGAGATGACATGCTTAAGCTTCAACGACACAACGATATTGCGAAACTGCTACAAGCTCAAATAAGCATGACCTTTGGTACCACTTTGTTAGTTGTTACTTGCTATTATTCATTTCTTTTATGCACTTAATCTCTGAGGGTCGCGCGGTAGGTTTATTACTGAACCCTACTATTGTAAAGAAATGAACCTTCTTCTCGTTCTAGAAAAAGCAAATAGTGATTGCCCAATGTAAGCAATCAAACTGACTGCGGATCTTGGAGTAGTAATCAAGTGGCTACAAACCATGTAAAATAACTGTGTACTTGTTAATTGTCTCGCGCGTGCATGCGATGGGTGCTGAACCGGGTAGAAGCGAGCGAGCGGTGAACTAGAACAAATAAACCCACTCAACCAGATTGGAATATAGGGTTTACTATAGTAAACTGGTTCATTTTTGGTTCACTTGGTTCAATGACCAAATGATCTCCGATTTAATTCAAACTAGTTTTGTTCAATTCGTCTTTGTAAGATGAAGTTCGTCATCTCTTCTATCTTGAAAAAATAATTTTCAATATGAACCAAACCAAGTTGGTTTAATTTGGTTTAAAATCGAATCGTTGGATTCAATAACCAAACCACTTCTGATTTGAACCAAACTAGTTTTGTTTATTTCATCTTCATAAGACGAAGTCTATCATTTTGTCTTTGTCCGTCCAACTAGAATTTATTTCTCTCGATCTGAGAATCTAATTCTCAAACTCGTCTAAAGTCCTTCGAAGAACTTGTAGTGCGTGTGACCCAATAGGTTCTCAATTATGTTGGTCATCCGTAATTAACTATTAATTATGGAATGATTATGAGTGACACCTAGTAGTACATCATGATATCCAATTGATCAAAAAAATCAACGATTGATTCTAGAATAATTTTTAAATCTTTCAACAGCTATAATACAATGTGCCTTGTTTTTTTCACCGTCTTATATCTGCTTAGTTCAGGACATGGTCTATATGTGTCTGTCCCCACTAGGCTGACTACGTCACACCTTGCCCAAGCTGCTTTCTTATCTTGTGGATTTAAGTTACTTGTACATGTGTCCAAGAGTACCATACTCTTGATATGTGATATTTTGGCCAAAGACTTTCAGTAACAATCCTAACAAACGGTCGCAAGGTATATGTCTTTTTTTTTACAAAAAGCGGTGAATCCTCTGTGGGCTATTGAAATACCTTCAGGCACTTCGACTTATACCCAATCATTCTGGGTCCACACCTCCTAAGAGATGTTTGCTTAATATGTCAAAGTATATGCCTCCACGACCAAGGTGACTTAAATACCGCAAGTCAAAGGAAACTCGCACTTAAGTTGTACTGAAATCTTCATTGACATATATATAGAACCATATGAAGTCTCAAGACAGAACACTCCAATGAACTGGTTACCTTTAACCAGCATCTACGATTAACTCTCAACATCCAATATCTCCAACTAGTGAGAATAGTTGTTGTCAAACCAAGGAGTTTAAACGTGTCAGTCTCAACAGAATCGATGACGTCTATGTTCATTGATTCATCGACTAAGAATAATTTCAATATATTCATAATTGTACATGTATAGATACTCATAAGTTGTAATTCAATCATAAATTTTCTCATGCTATGAATCGTATTACAGAAATTCAGTAAATGAGTTTAAGATCCAATCAAACACTCAGAGAATGTGTACTCAAATAATAAATTACTATTTATCCAATAAATAGTATAATCATAAGACGATTGCCTTATGACACCTCTTAAATATAACAGTGGAAGCATGGAACTATTCAGAGTTCCTATGTCAAAATTATATCCTCAACTGCCTTGCCAACTCGTGTCACATTGTGTATAGTATGAAGAGAATGGCTGGATAGAAAATACAAGATAGAGGATGCAAGGGCTAATAAATCCATTGTGGGTTGACTCCTGGACTATAAGATGGTTGACTCCAAAATGGTGATCAACTAAGTCTAAGAGCTTTAGGCGATCTTGCATGAGATTTGCTTAGAGGGCATGATATTAAGTGAAACCTTTCAGGTAGCAGCTATTATTGAAAAGTTGCCTCTCGGCTTGAAGGATTTAAAGAACTACCTAAAGAACAAGAGGAATGAGATGAACGTCGAGGATCTGATTGTTCGACTCCTAATTGAGGAAGACAACTAGAGCCCCGACAGAAAGATGTTCACTCTTGGGGCTGTGAAAGCTAATGTAATCGATTACAACCAAAGCTTGAAATGGAAGACTTCCAGGTATTCCAAATTGAGACCTAAAGGAGACGAAAGCAAGAAATTCTTTGGGAAGTGCTTCAAGTATGATCGAGTCAGTCACAAGTCTTCAGAATGCAAGAAGTCAAAGAAGAAGAAGGATGTCAACCTGAACAAGGCATTAGACATGGACCTCTACATTGTGGTCTCCGAAGTGAACCTAATGGGTTCAAACCTGAGATAGTGGTGGATTGATACCAGTGCCACCAAACATGTCTTTCTAATAAGTAGTTGCTCCACAACTTTGAAGAGTTCAAAGATGGGAACAAGTTATTCATGGGGAACTCAATAACCTCGTACATTAAGGGTCAAGGGAAAGTGATGCTGAAGATGACCTCTGGCAAGGAGCTAATTCTAAACAATATATTGTATGTTTTGGAGATTCGAAAGAATTTGATATCCGAATCACTTTTAAGAAAGCATGGTCTTAACATTATTTTTGAGTTGAACATAGTTGTTCTATCCAAAAGTGAAATATTTGTAGGAAAGGGTTATGTAACCAAGGGGTTGTTTAAGCTTAGTGTAATAGTCACTAAGCCTAAGATTAATAAAAATGAAAGCTCTTCCATGTATATATTTGAGTTTTCTTGTTTATGGCATGATAGACTAAAACATGTCAACTACGATATATTACGTAGATTATTTAACATACAAAGCATACCTACATTTCACTTTAACCAGAAATATAAGTGCGAGACTTGTGTTGAAGCGAAAATGACAAGGTCATCCTTTCAACATGTTGAAAGAAGCAATCAACTATCGACCTAATCCACACCAATGTGTGCAACCTAAAAGTAGTAATGACATACGGTGGGAATAAGTACTTCATCACTTTTATTGATGATAACACAAGATATTGTTATGTGTATCTTCTCAAAGATAAGGATGAAACTATAGAGAAATTTTCTCTATAAGAATGAGATTGAAATTCAATTTAATAAAAAGATTAAGGTGGTACAAAGTGATCAAGACAGTGAATATGTATCACCGTTCGCTGAGTTGTGTAATGAACATGAGATTAGACACGAACAATAGCTCCCTATACTCCTTAGTAAAATAATATTGTTGAGTGAAAAAATCGCACTCTGAAGGAGATACTAAATGCTCTTATATTAAGCTCCGGATTGTCAAAGTACATGTGAGGGGAAGTTATATTAATAGTTAATTACCTTTTAAATGAGGCACCCCAAAAGGAAATAAATAAGAGCCCTTATAAGTTGTGAAATAGAAAATAATCATCCTACAAATACTTGCGAGTATGGAGGTGCCTTACAAAAGTTTTAGTGTTTGATTCGAAAAGAATCACGATAGGGTCAAAAACAATTGATTGCATATTTATTGAATATGTACATAACTACAGTGCTTACTTATTCCTTCTATATGAGTCTCAAATATTAAAGATACATAAGAACTTAATTATTGAATTGGAAAATATCTCATTCTTCGAACATGTGTTTCCTTATAAGACCAAGAGGAAGAAAATTTCTTAAAATGGACATATGAACCACAAGAAGGAAAAGAAATGAATCAGTTAAGGTTGAGCTCAGATGAAGTAAAAGAGCTCGGGTGCAGAAATCTTTCGAAATGAATTTTATCATTTTCATGTTGAAAAGTTAACCTCAAAGTTACTCAGAAACAATAAACTCTTCTGAGAAACTTCAGTGGAAAGAAATAATTGTATTTGAAATTGACTCTATCTTACAAAACCATATTTAGAAACTTATGGATCTTCCTCCAAGGAGTAAATCACAAGGTTACAAGTGAATTTTCAAAAAGAAAATAAAATCAGATAACACGATTGATAAATATAAGGCTAGATTGGTAATTACAGTTACCGACAATGTGAAAATCTTGATTAATTTAATACATATTCTCCGATATCGAGAATAACTTCCATAGAGTATTGCTATCGCCGCTCTATAAAATCTGAAATAACATCAAATGGATGTAAAAATACTTTTCTAAATGAGAATTTAGAAGATAAAATCTACATGAAGCAACCTAAAGAATTTTCTATGCTAGGGTAGGAGAACAAGGGTTGTAGATTGGCGAAATTGTTATATGGCTTGAAACAAGCTCCAAAGTAGTGGTATGAGAAGTTCGATATTGTCATGAAAGAAAGTGGATTTAAGATCAACGAATGTGACAAATGTGTCCATGTTAAAGATACACAGAATGACTATATCATCTTATGCCTTTATGTAGATGACATACTTATTGTTGAGAGAAATAATAAGATACTCAAATCTACTAAAAATATATTAAACATAAGATTCGACATGAAGGACATGAACCTAGCAGATGCACTTCTAGAAATTAAAATTCTTAGAATATCAGAAAAAACTTGTTCTAACTCAGTCTCATTATGTGGACATGATTTTTGAGAAATTCATTAAGGGTGATATTGTGTTAACATGAACTCTGATAGATACAAATCAACATCTATCAAAAAATTGAAGAGAGAGTATCTCTTAGATAGAGTGCTTTAGAGTAATTAAAAATCTGATGTACTTGATGAGCTATGCGCGACCAAACTTAGCCTATACAATGAGTAAACTAAGTTGATACATGAGTGATCTCGATATTGAACATTGGAAAGACATAACGAGAGTATTAAGATACTTGAGGTATACTCATGATTATGAACTGCATTATACAAGATATCATGTTGTAATCGAAGAACACATCGATGTGAATTGGATATTTGATGTGAAAGACTTAAAGTCTATTAGTGGGTATTTGTTCACATTGGGAGATGCAACTATTTCGTGGAAATCTTTTAAGTAAATCGTAATAATTAGATCCATGATAGAATTTGAGTTTGTAGTCTTTGACAAATGCAATGAAGAGATGAATGACTATGACAATTCTTAGAAGATATCCTAGATGACCAAAATTTATGCTGAAAATTTACATATATTGTGATAGTCAATTAACAATTGGTCAAATATAGAGTCATCTGTATAATGGTAAGTCTAGGCATATATGTTGCAGACACAATACCATTAGACAACTACTCTTAATAGGAGTTATCACTGTTGACTATATAAAGTCAAAGGATAACCTAATAGATCTACTAATCAAAGGGTTAAACAGAGAGTCAGTTGCAAGATCATCATAAGGAATGAGATTGATGCATGTGGAATATGTTTGTGCAAAGAACTCAACCTATGTTGACTGGAGATCCTAAGAATTAGGTTCAATGAAACAACCTAACTACACTAATTAAGTAGATCAATATGGGAGAATTATCTAATAAATTACTCTTGAGAGATCACCTATGTGAGAAAATAATGGAGCTTCTTCAAAGAGAATTGAAAGCATAATGTTTAGAACTTCTCACAAAGCTAGGCGTATTCATGGACAAGAACAAATACACTTATGAAAACTGAGTTGTATCAAAGAAAGTCATGAGCAAGATATGTAAATGCTTACATAAACGGCGAAACAATTTAAGGACATCACATCTATTAGTCAACGAGTAAGTATGCATGTCTTCAAAAGAGAATATTCAAAGGGTGAAATGTACTTGTCATATGCAAGACTCAACTGTTGAATGCTATCACATACCCTATTTCCATTCATGTGGAGGATTGTTGAAAAAAATATGAATGAAAAAATGATGTATGGAAGAGAGTCCATTGTGAATGGGTTATTAGTTCCACATTAGGAGTTTTTGACCCGATCGAGTACATTGTGGTTATGAAGTTGTGAATGTATATGATGTTTGTGCGCATACGGGGGTGCAAATTCAAGGCAATAATTGGTCATTACTTAGTCATTCAATGCAGCCAATGATATAAGCTCTTATATAAGAAGGCTCCTTGTTAGACAGAAAGGCAGATGTATAGAGAAGCAGAGCAACCAAGTAGTGAAAGTTCCATCCATTTTCCTATGTTCTCTTTGTCCCTGTTGGGTTGCTTAACAGGTCTTTCGTGATAGTGCTCAAGTACATGCTCAATTCGCAACGAACAACTAATGCTTGGTTGCCTACGTAATCATGTCATTGTATTATAGTAAACAAACGTCCAACATAACCTCAAAGCACTGCTGAAGAGGATGAATCTGTTTTAAGGACATTATGTCCAACACATGCCTCGAAAGTGTTCTGCACCTTCTCGCTCGACAACATCACCTCTCGTTCGGCAATCGTGCCTCCCGCCTAGCAGCCCAGCCTGCTCGGTGATCTTGCCTTAACACCTCACTACCTAGCCTTTCGACTCGATAGTTCAGCACAACTTCGCTTGGCCTCCTGTTTGGAAGCTCTTTGCCCAGACATCTATCTCGGTCTGCTAAGATCATAAGGGAGTTGACTGCTTAGGTCACTCGGGGCAGTCCACTCAGGTCACTCAGGAGATAGACCTACTCGAGGAACTCAACGACCACTAGGGAGGTAGACCCGCTCAGGACACTCAACAACTTGACCTGTTCGAGTCACTCAGCAGCTCTAGAAACTCGATTTTCTTAGTAGCTTAGACAACCCAACAGCTCGGCTTAACCAACCCAGCCTCACAGTTTGAGATCATCAACTCAGACCATCTTGACAGATAAATCTTAAATCTGATTTCGATTTGTAATTACAATTTAGAATATTCCTTTGTAATTTTGACAACAATCTTGAAAGAAGTAAAATTTATAATAGTCTTAAAACATAGTAAGATTATCTAATAAATTTTGTGATCTGGTTATGAAGCTAAAGTAGTTGACGCCTAGCCATGATCGACTTGGCCGATATAATAATTCTGCATGGGTTGCTAATTTTTTTATTTTATATTTTATAACAAGAAGGATATTTTATAAAAGAAATATGTATTTTGATAAATATAAAAATTGAATGTGTTATTTAAGTATTTTTGCAAGCAAGTGCACTCTATAATAAATTATTATTAAAAATTTGATCATTTCACGCACTAAACTTTGGTATTACCTAAATGTGCACATTTTTCTAAATTGAAATGCCAAAATTGCCCTTCCACACGTTTGCTTTTCGCTTAAATTGGATGGAAAATCAACCCATCACCTAAAATTCATCCTTAACCAATTTTTAAGGTATTTTAGTTAAAATACCTTAATAACCATACAATGACCAAATTTAACATTTGACGATATTGTTGGATTCCTTGAAGCATCTTGGACTGAATGAAAATCTTCATATTGATAACAAAGCACAAAAGTAAAGCAACACTAATAAGAAAATTTTGCATGATTTCATAGCTTCTAACTCGTTAAACGAGTCATTCCTTATATCCACTACATGAAAAAGTTGTCTTTTTTGGAGAAGTGAAGAATATTGGGACTAGTGCAAGTTAGAAAGAGGATGAATAACTCTTTTCATATCAATAGATTACACAACAAAAATTTAAAACAAATCGACAATACAACTCAAACACAGTCAATTTTACTTGATGGATCATTCAAGATGACTGCATCCAATGCCTAATTCTAACAAACTATCACTACTCATCTTCTCCTTCTTAGATATCTTTCAAAAGCCAAGATGTCTTTTACAACTTATTTCTTACAAACAATACAACAAGACCAAAATATAAATGTTAAAATAATTTTACTAATGAAAACTCGACTTTGGATGCTTTCTTGTGATTTTAGATTGTCTCATAATGGTAGGAAATACAATAGCATTTCGTCTCTAACCCCTCAAGTATCGACACGTTCAAACTTCCTCGAAACCCTCTTTTATAAAGTTGTTATTAGACCAATTTTTGCCCGTTAATCGACTATCAACTTCCATTAGTCAATTGCTCCAATGTGTATTTAACCGTTGCTATGACCTATCATCCCAATGACTCATTTTCTACAGCATCAATCGATTGTCGAACACTATCAATCAATTGTTACCTCAACAATCAAATCCCGTAGTTGAGTTTCAAACCTTCTGTTCGCTTAAACAGTGTCATTAGTCAATTGCTAAATCCTAGCAATCAATTGATGTGTGTATCCATAGTTGAGTAATAATTGATTTTCAAACATTTTGTTCGCTACTACAGTATCATCAGTCAATTTCTCCATGATAGCAATCGATTACTACCTCTTCAATCAGATTGATTGGCTGAGTTGAAAATATTCTTTTGGTTGCTATAGTGCCAGCAATTAATTGATCAAACTCATCAATCAACTAGTACTGCAACAAAAATATTCTAACTATGAACCTTAAACATCGATACTGTAGCAAATCTTAATTACTATAACAGAAACCCTAGTTGTTGTAGTAATTCTAATTACTTTAGCAAAAACCTTAAAACACCCTCAATCCTCAATTTCAAGATTTAGAGTCCATTAATAAATTGATATACTCTATTAATTGATTAATACTCTTATTTCAGTTTTATTAAAGTTGAATTCTCATTTTGTCTGGTATTCAGTAGACTTCAACCTATTAGGATTTTCTTTGTCCAACATCCGATCAATTTTGACATGCCAAGATTTTTCGTTGCCTAGCATCTGATCCATTTTGACCTATTGAGATTTCATTGTTGCTTAGTATCTGGTTAACCTTGACCTATCGGTACTTTACCATTGCCTAACATCTAATCAACTTTGACCTATAAAAATTTTCTCATTGCCTAACATTTGATCAATCTTAACCTACTAGGACTTCCTATTTCGTGCTTAACATCCGATCAATCTTGACCTATTAAAATTTCACCCTTGCCAACTACCTGTTGAACTTCTACCAAGTGTTCGATCAATCGTGACTCACTTGAACTTCCGATCACTAAGTGTTCGGTCAATCGTGATCCATTTAGACTTTTTTCTTGTCAACTTCTTATTTGAATTTCAACTGTCAAATGTCCGATCAACCATTATTTACTTAGACTTCTCACTTCCAACCGTAAAGCATTTAATCAACTGTGACCCATTTGGACTTTCATTTTGCCAACTCCCTGTTGAATTTTTGACTGTCAAGTGTCCAATCAACCATGACTCATTTAAAATTTTCACTTCCGACTATCAAGTGTTTGGTCAACTATAATTCACTTGGACTTCTCGTCTTGCCAACGTTCTGTTGAACTTCTTACCATCAAGTGTCTGATCAACTCTGACCTACTTAGACTTTTCATCTTAGGTCAACTCCTTGTTGAATTTTTAACTATTAAGTGTCTGGTCAATTTTGACCTACTTACCGTCTCACTCAACCAGCTAACATATTAATTAAACATATTACTTAAACATAATTGAAATTCAAAATGAGCCATCTCGAGCTTAGTCAATCTTGTCAACCTTAATCAGAGGTCAATTGCACCAATAAAGAAACCTCGTAAAGATTTTTTTCATCTACAAATAAGAATGGAATACATGAGCAAAATTAAAACAAAATAACCTAAATGTAGTACAATAAATTAGCAACAATATGGGTGCACAAATAAAGCAGTAGACGAGAGAAATAATTGTGAATTATATGTTATTTGAAATTCCTTTTCTTGATATTTGTGGAGTGCGAATGAACACCATCAGCCAAGTGATTCCACCTTAATAGTTGACTGGTCCACTATTCTCGAAACCATATTCACAGTGATCGTTATTTCATCCAGTTGACTCAACTCGACCATTAATCGACTGATCATACTTCGAGTGGCTCGAGTATGTTCTAGTCGATTAGTCTAGATCATACTTTTGACACGATCCATTACTTCATGATTGTTTCATATGGATCACATTCAATTTACTTGGATTTTGACTAGTTCTTCCATTGTCTATCATCTCTTCTTCTTCTGCATAAGGTGGAATCCGCCACTTTAGCGGCCCCACACGATCGACCCCCCGACCATTTGTGAGGAGGTAAATCGGGAAACTGCAGTTGGTCACGACGCAGGTTCCATTGTCTATCATCATTCAACTACTTTGTATCATTAGTTGATTGATCCAGATATCTTTCGACTTTGTTACTTCTGACATGGGATCAATAAACTCTAAGTCCTCCACTTGAGTCAAATTCGCTTAAAACTTGCAAAGATAAAGTCAAATGACAATTTCTAATTGAATTCAAACATATGGATGAATTCAGGAGTAGACTCAAGTGATACAAGTCGACTGAGCTTAGAATAGAAGCCCCTTTTGTTCTTCTAGCAATATATTGTAGAGAATTTCTATCCAAAAAAAATAGTTCTATTGAACTCTCATCTCACATGTCTTCAAGCGGATTCTACTCTGTCCCTTGAGATCTCCTCAACAAGCCTTCCAAGCCTTCCACCTTTGAGCGTTGCTTGATTTGGGCCAACAGAGCCAACTTCTATTTAGACATGTAGATCTTGAACTTGCTAAGAGATTCATATTGCTTTATTTTGACTCTGTTATGGGTATTAAGACTTGGTCCGCAAAGATCAATCTTAGGTTGGGACATGTCAGACAGAAAGAAGGTGACTTGTCCGGACACGTTGCACAGGCGGAGAAAGACTCGACTATCACAATTGACTTGACCGATTGATTGGACCCCATTCGACTCACTTAGAATCCCTACTCGACCACTCGTTCATCTATTTGGACATAGCCCTCATCTATCTTGTTTCAGACCCTGACGGCTACGGTTTGCCTAACTCCCAGTTCAGCTTCTCATCTTGTCCGAACTAAAGGTATTGAGAACAAGAGTTCTATGACTCACCAATCTCATTGCTCCTATACTCAAACCGTGCCTATTCCGGTCCTCTTTTAGCCCGCCAAATCTCTCAATCAGTCACAATCAAATCTGTCAGACAGTCACATCACCGCCGTCAAAAAGTTTGAGACATGACAATCTAATGATGCAAAGCTATAGCGGTGAGAGGAAATTCCATCCGTAATGATCGTGGATGATCACGACAAGATGTTTTCCATACCCTGACAAGACATCTCCTCTGGCAAAATCTATTATGCAATATTTTCCTTAATTAACGAAAGACATCTTCTCTGACAAAATCCCACTACACAGATATTCTCTTTAATTAATAATAAGACAAGCTGGTATAATTCTCTCTCCTCTCCGTCTATATAACCTCTTGATATTGCATGCACAGATACGCAAGAACATAATCTTCAAACTCGCTTCTTCTTTCAGTTGTTTCTCCTTCTTCCTCCTCAATGACTGACTTGAGCATCGGAGTGATCGAACCAGGAACATCTCTGGCCTTCCTTCTTACTATGTTGGTGCTTGTAGGTCCCGGAGCTCGTCATCTTCTTCTTCCTCACTAGGACAACCTTGGTACTGCATGGCTAATGACTTATCCATGAGGCAATCTCAACCGGAACAACATAAGATGAGTGAAGTTGGGACTTTGGAGCAAATTGAGCTGATTTAAATATTTAGTTGATTGTAAACTCTTTGTTGACTTTGAATCATCTATAAAATTAGTTTAGTCCACTTTTAATTATTGGCTTGCAATGACTATTTATGTCATCTTAATCGATTAAATTAGAAATATTTAAAAATTAATTTTGACTAGCGGTCGAAAGTTATATGTGTTGGGCCCATTTTTTCTTCAAAGTTGTGCCCGAAATTGATAGTGATATTTCAATATCTAAATAACCGAGAAAAACATTTTGGCTATAGAATGGAGTTTGATAATGAATTTCAAGATAATTCACCTACCTGATAAGTGCTTTTGTATCATTTGAACTATTTCGACCGAAAATTGACTTTGCAAAAGGTATCAATGCCCTTTCCTCCAAGAAAACATCATTTGAATGTTGCTCATCTATAGTTTTTCATCGATGATTGTAGTAGTATGTCGAACAAAAATCAACTCTGAACTTCACAATGATCGTAAAATTTTTTATTGACGGAGCATTCTACAACTTAGAAGACATCGTGGAAATGCATTTTTCATAACACAAGCTTTATTCCCTATGTAGTTAACTGAAGAAAAGAAAGCTACAATCAAAACAGTACTTTCATCAATGTATGTGTTTTAGATTTAGTAACCAGGTGATTGGTATTTGGTCTACTGGTATGATTCTTGCTTTGTGTGTGAGGAGAGTGAAAGCAATCCCTACGGTGCTTTGATGGAGTTGTTTCTTCTGGAGGAGGAGCTCTGCGCGGGGCTTTTTCAGTTTCGGGGGCGGGCTTCATGATGGGCACCATCGTTGGGTACTACCTCTTCATCCACCCCACACCCTTGCATG
>JBBMKF010323567.1:0-15244 GCA_037834155.1 Curcuma caesia
AGTAACCCATTAAGATTTGAAGATATAATTCTATAAAAATAGTAAATAATAGTGGAAAAGGAATCTTCTTTTTGGTATAAAATCCTAACTCTTTTGTTTTATTATTATTTTATTTTCTTCTATAGCACGCATGATAACTTAAATATCGAAGAAGTTTCATCGAAATGAGTTCCAACGAACCCTCTGGCACGTGTTAATTTACGCAAAATAATTGTCATTAAGGTCTTATAACAAAACAATAAATTTTTGCTGCAACCATAGAATTCTCTTATCTTCAAAAGATAAAGAAATATATAAAAGATAAGAAATTTAAAAAAAAAAAAAAGTGCTTCCTTCATACAAGTTATTTTCCTAAAAAGAAATGCTATGTTTTTTTATTAACCAACTGTTTTTTTCAAAAATATAATTTTTCATTGCGGTGAACACTCAAAACAATCTATAAAAAAATTCTCAATAATAGTTCTATCAGCATATAAAGCACACTTTGCAAAAATAAAATAAAATCTAAAGTCTTCTATTATTATGTTTTCCCCCAAGTAGTTATTCAGAACGGAATATACTTACGAATTCGCTGTTGAAACAGCAGCATGAATCGAAGCGACAACTACAATGACGACCCCGCGGTATCTTCCCAGCATATTCTCCTGCAAGGAATCCCCAAGATTCCCTCCGCGATCCCACAATCACCTCCAAGGAGCATCTCAGCCGTCCGTCCTGCTCCAAACAACATCCTGCCCCTTCGTCCTAGATAGCGAATCCCACCGCCGAATATTCAAAAATTGTTCCGTCATCCCTCTCCTTTACCTCCACCGCCACCCTCTTCCTCCGGCTCATCTCCATCTCCCGTCGCCGACGCGCTGCCCCATTTCTGAACCACTCCGCTTGCTTCTCTACCTCAAACATGGCGATGATGGAGCGGCCGGCCCAGGGGTGTCTCGGCGACTACATCAGGGCGCTCGAGGAAGAACGTAATAAGATCGAGGTGTTCCAGAGGGAGTTGCCTCTTTGTCTCCAACTGATCACGCAAGGTATTCCCCTGGCTCCATCCCGTGCCTTTCTATGGGATCGATTTCATCTTCACAATGAACTCGATGTGACGATCTGAGACATCGTTGCAGCGATCGAGACTGCGAGAGTGCAGATGGCGAATAATAGGCCAGTTCTGGAAGAGTCGCTTTATCTCAGGCGGAGCCCCACGTCGACGGAGGAGGAGGACGAAGCCCCATCGGAGACTAAGCCCGATTGGTTCATATCGCTCCAGCTCCAAAATCAAGTGAGCGATCTTGACAAGTAACACAGTTAGTTGTTGCTTTGATTTGATCTGATCTAAGTTTGCGTTTGAAGGAGTGGCCGAAGAAGCCAATAGCGGTGAGCCTGAAGAAGACGGGTGGAGGCGCATTCCGGCCATTTGAGAGGGAAAATCGCAGAGCCACCACGCCGGCGGTGACGGCGGCGAGCAGCTCCGCCACTGTTATTGCTGAGGGCGATGGTGATGATGCTGAAGACGTTGTCGTGGTGGATAAAGATAAGGGGAAGAAGGAAGGCGAGGCTCAGTCTCATCGGAAGGTGAGGCGGTGCTGGTCACCGGAGCTCCACCGCCGCTTCCTCAGAGCCCTCAACCACCTCGGAGGCTCCCACGGTAGTAATAATGCCACAATCGAACTACAAATCAATCATTTTAAGATCTAATTAAACTTGGATTCATGGATGGCAGCGGCGACGCCAAAGCAAATCAGAGAGCTGATGAAGGTGGACGGCCTCACCAACGACGAGATCAAGAGTCACTTGCAGGTCAATTTGATCGTTGATTGATGAAATCCGTAACCTTTCGATCCAGAAAGTTTGAAGCTTTGGATTTTGTTTTTGGTTGATCAGAAATATAGAATCCACCATAGGCGACCGAGTCCGGCATCTCAGAGCAACAGTAGCCATGGCTATCAGCAACCGCCACAACTTGTACTGATCGGAGGAATCTTGGTTCAGCCTCCGGAGTACGTGGTAGCCACCGGCGCCGTAGCACAACCGGCTGCTATCTATACGCATGTGCTATCAAATCTGCCTCCACCGGATGCCGGCGTCAACGCAACCTCCCCAGCAACCTCGGCAACTACTGCAAATTCCGCTTCCAAATAACTCATCGGCGATACAGATTGCTGGGTTTTTTTTTTTTTATTTTGCAGGGAGAGAAAATGATTTCTGTGATCGAAGATGAAAAGAAAAATGTACAATTAGTGAAACAATCCAAGATAAATGGTAGTGTTTGGGGAGGCACTTTTGAATTTTGTATTTGTTATCCTACTGCAATATGTTTTACAAATTTTAATGATCAATAACATAATCGATAATACAAACCTTATATACTGTATTTGAATTTGGCAATCCACAAAAATACATTACGTAATGGCAAGGAAGACGAAAGCCTAGCTGATGTTCCTTCTTCTTAGCATGTAAGTGCATGATGGTAATTAAGGTGTTCTTTTGATTTTTCTCTATAATATTTTTAAATTCACAAACCTTTTTTCCCATGATGATAATTAAGGTGTTCTCTTGATTTTTCTCTAGAATGTTTTTAAATTCACATACTTTTTTACCATGATGATAATTAAAGTGTTCTTTTGATTTTTTTTTTCTCTAGAATATTTTTAAATTCACAAACCTTTTTCCCCTTGATTGAAATGGAATGTCATTCAAAAATAAATATTTAAGATATAATAATAATAAAATCTTATTTGTAAAAATTAAAAGGATTTATTTTTTTTTATTATCTTAAAAAGAACATCCCGTATTAAAAAATTATCAATACAAATAAAATAATTGAAATGAACAAAATATTAGATGTTTTTTATGATGATAAAGTACTATTAAATCTTAAATGAAAATTTTATAAAACAAGTTAAACCTACTATATTATATTAAATTAAATATTCGATTATAAAGTGTATAGAGTTACAAAAATAAAAATATTAAAGTGGCATAGAGACATATATAAAAATAAAAAATAAAAATAAAAATATTTTTAAAAATCTACAAAAAAAAACTCACATTGAAAAGGATATGTATATATACTTAAACGATAATAAACATCCAATTAAACAATGTAAAACTATAATAATACTCACATTAATAAAAAAATAGTTATAAAAAACTTAAGTAATAATGATAAAATAAAATAAAATTTATTTAAATATAAATAAAAATACAATCAAACCTAATGACATAAGTAGTTTCATATAACTTTTATAAAAATTGAATAGTTGGTATACTCAACCAACTCAAATATTAGCTAAAACTACTACACATAATATTAGCTAAAACTACTGCACCATAGACCAATTATGTATGACAAAGGATACTTAGAAGAAAGAAACTTCAAATAAGAAATCCTTAGAGGAAGCACTTTTAATGACAATAAAAAATATACCCTCATAATCTTTGCCCAATTTGAATTTGTTTGCTTGTCCTTTCCCTTCAATTTTGTACAATGCATAAAATTCAAAAAATCATCTTAATGATCAAATTACAATTTTTCTGAAGCAAAATATTGGCATGCTTGACATGTCAAAATTTGACCCCTTTTTTTGGAAATTTTAGAAACTCTATAAATGAAGAAATACTTGATGACCACAAAAAGAAACCTGAGTATCTGTTGATGCGGCGGTGAGCTACTTATTGGGGCGGCAACAAATCTGGCAATAAATAGAGACAATTTGCAAGCCATTTGTGTGGAATCAAATGCTGGAGCAGAGGGTTTGAGACATTTTCCACCTCCCTATCTTATATTTAGATCATGAACCTTTTACAAACTTACAGATGTTGGTCACCAAAGGAAGCAAACCAGTGCGATTTCCAATTCAGTTGCCTCAACGATTGATCTTTTCTCTATGATGACAGAAATCACCTACAGTTAGCGCAATAACGGCAACAAGTAGATGGGGCTTTGGATGAGAAACCAGACCCAGAAGAATCAAATATTGCCATGGCCAGCTTTGACAAGGAAAAAAAAACTTTGAGGACTTCAAGACATCTATTGTCAATGTTAGTTTAAGAATTGAATTGTTTCGTCTCTTGGACAATACCTGAATCCAATTGCTGCGTCTCCAGGCCACTTCCTGAATCCAGTTGTTGTGCCTCTTGCCCAGTTTCTGAGTTTCTGCTTCCACAAGGACCTAGGAAAATAGATAAAATGACGACTCTCAAAGGATTCGAGCAGTATTCCTCCAGCCCTGACGCTCATAAGATAAAATAATACCTTCATCACCCTCCATGTCTGAGCAACTTGAAGATGGATCGTTGGAGGAATTATTGCCAGCACTATGCAATAGCACTGACTTTTGCCTCAGTGAGCTTCCCACGTTCCTCTTCCTGTTTTGTAAATGAACTGTGTCTTAGAAAAGTGACAACAAACCAAAGGAACAGATTGTTCTAACCTGCTATAATCATGAGTGTAAATCATTATTGATCAAATGATTTCAATTGATAACTTTAAACTAACCTCATAAATTTAAGACCTTAAACAAAATGGAGCAACCCTTCTGGAGTTTTCACTCAATTTTTCTGTTATTTATTTATTTATTTTGCTTTCCAGCTTGAACAAAACATTGGATACCAATTCCAATCGAATCAACAAGACCAACCAATCAGATATGGTAAATTGTCATATAAAGAGATAAAAAAAATCAAATTGTTACACGTATGGCCAATCATAATGTTATATATGATTATCCAAGTCAAGACTCCAGAGTATCCAGTCATTAGTTCAAACAAAAGAACTATCTCAGTTTTTGCATTATTATTTAGCAGAAAGAGGGGGTGCAGAAAGGGGAAAGCTATAGGGAAGTCGTTTTGGAGGCTGTGTTGACATTCATTCCTAATTATAATAGTTAAATAACAAAAAGCAATCAGGGTTAGTAAGCTCAACTTGAACTTATTCAAACCAAAACTAACATTTCAATTTGAAGTGACCGTTGTACTTGTTGACTTGGGGTCGTTTGACTAGGAAACAACGCTAACAAATATTAGTTCACAGTTTGTTTCATACCGCAAAAAGGAAATATCTCTCTCCACTAATTTATCTTCCTCTTCTCTATATGCATACCATTTATCCTCAAGCATCACCGAATCCCAACTCCGTAAAACTGCAAAAGAATAGAGGCACATATCAACTGTCCTATAAGAACACATAGAAGGCAACATAATAATTTTAGGAAGAAAAACCTTGGTGTAAGATATTGGAGCCACCATAATAGCTTCCCAGTTTCCAATAAACATGTCCCTCTCCTTCCAAATATATAGACTCCGTCCGTACAGCATGTCGGCATATGCTATCTAAATCTGTTTTACAGATGAAAAAGAACTCATAGATTCAAAGTGGGTGGCAGAGATGATTTATCACTCAGTCAAAAATATCACTCCGAAGGCAATGCCAGAGGAAGCAAGAAAAAGAAAGGTGCATGCATATACATTATAAAGTCCAAACTAAGCAATTACAGGATAAATGAACTCAGCCAGATTAGAATTACATAATAGCATCTTTGCAGCGCAGTGAGTAATGAGGTACTGATAGAACTATTCTGCCCAAGAAGTTAAGTCAAAACCAAAAAATGGTATCTTGCAAGTAATAATATTGATTTTATGTCTTAAAAGAGAACCCCCTTCATCAGAAATATATATGGTATGATTTTCTTATAAGTTTATAAAAAATGTAGGGGGAAAGCCAATTAGCAAATGTGCTTGAAGGAAATAATGTGTTCAAGACTGTTATGTTTAGAACTAAAAATTTAACTTCATATTTCTCTATTGGCTGAACTGTGAGTGATAGAATGGACTTGCAGAGCAAGTTTTGACAATGTAACTATAATTAAATTTTCATTCTGTTTAATGTATAAATATCGGGAACACTTTTCATGTCTGTATTAGAGTTATCTAGAAATAATATCTCACTAGCTACAGCATTAGTGGAGAATAGTAGTGGGAGGCAGCAAAAGGCCAAAGATTCATTGATATCTTGATATGATTACACAAATGATGCCCAGACTTCTTTTTCTAACTCTTCTTGTATTCTGTAACTACAGAAGGCTTCCGAAACAAAGAGAAAATGCGTACAAAAGAAATATCTAACAAGAACAAGGTTATCATACAGAGAATTGATAGTAGTACAAAACCTTTGGATTCATCTCAGATGCAACTAAAACTTTTGCTAAAAAATGATACACAAACTTCTTACACAAATGTAGTGGTCAATCATCACAACTGAAGATTCAGCCAATATCGATATGTTATATCATTGGTTCAGCACACGAATGGCTATTATGGTGATACATCAACAAAGAGAAGAATTGCATGAGTATAAAACGTACTCTTTGGTAATTGTTCCATTATCTCTTGCTTCTCTGCATGTGCTTTCTCTGTCTCTGCTCTTATCTGTGACATAAGATTTTCATGGCCCTCGCTAGAAATAGGTCCATTTAAAGAAAGTGTTCCTTTGGCCATTTCGTCCTTCAGTTTTTTCTTTAAATACTTTTCCTGCAGAAAATCTACAAGTTCAACAACTAAAAATCAAACTAGTAATAAACATTTTAAGGCCTTTTTCTTTCAGACACTCCCTGAAGAAAACCAGCATTCTATTTGGGACAACAAACCTTTTTGTTAGCTGCAACAATTGTTCCTTTAGCTTCCTTTTTCCTTTCAATGTATCTTTGATTCTCCCCATCGATCCAGTCCCGCAATTCCCTATAAAGGATTGATTAACAGCGACAACTAATTGAACATGTTCATAACAACCAAGACATTAACACATACTTGGTCTCTAGTGTCCTATCACAGAGAAGGTTCAAGAGTTGGAGCTTATCTGATGGAATCCAACTGTCATATTCCAAACAACCCTCATCCAAAACTTCCAGAGGGGCCTTCCAGTCACCGTCAGAGTTATTTAAACATTTGATAACTAATTGTAACCATTTATCTTCATTCATTGTTGAATTGGAGACAGACCTATTAAATTGAAAATAAGAAACAGTAGGAAAATACGAACATTTTTAATGAACTTAAGAACAAATTAGCACACCTATCACCCTTGCCATTTTGTATAAATGACACTAGTTTTATATGGAACTTTACAGTAGAGGAATACTGTCCTCTGCGCCCAACAGATCCTTTAGCAAGTTCCCCAAGAACACTTTCAGGTTCTCCCTTCTTTATATCAAGTACCTAAAGGATGGAAATTTCATTAATATAGAAACCAAGATGAATCATATAGCCTGATAATGTTTCGTTTCAGACAAATAGTTAAGTAATAAACTCAGATCGCATATAGCCAAATTAATTATGAGTTATTAATTGATACTAAGAAATCAAGAATGTGATTGGCATGTTAATTTTTTGCTAAACAAAGTTATTGCATTGTTAATTCTTTTTTTAATAAGCTGGACTCCTTACAATCTTTCCATAATTATTCTCATTGCTCAAATCTTCATCATCTATAACTTTTTTGGTTTTTCCTAAATTATGATATCATGATATAAATAAGATGATGGAAAATAGGATATTAATCAACAAACCAATCAAATTTCAGGTTCAAACTTGGAGATAATCATAAGCAGACCATCCAAACAGACAATCAATATTAGCATATACGAAATTCATTCAAGCCTTCAAATCACTATTCGGCATTACGCAGCAGTGAGTCAGACTAATCCATTTTCTTAGGGGATAGGTTGAAATGTTCCACTATACAGAGGGAGGAAAGAATGAGTATGGCTGACTGACTGAACAGGAGTGAGCGAGGGTGACAACTAAACCGGAGTGAGGGAGGGTACCCCATGTTATCGAATCAGGACCGAACCAGCTGGTTCTCTTGGAGAAAAAACCAGACCCAGGACCCAATCCGATCTGGTGGTTTACTTGAATCAGATGTGCATGTGTCCCAGAACCAGCTGATTTTTGTCAAAGATGGAAATTTCCAAGAATATGCTTCATTGTCATTTGATAATGCAGGTATAAATCTTTCAATAATTAAAATAATACTCTTAAAATAAAGTATTCTCTTTGTTGCACTGAAACACTTAAACCAAAGTGGTCTCAATATCTATCATATCAATCATTTTGACAGTCATGTTTTATCCAAAAAAAATCATATTAAAGATTATTTAACTTTTGATTATCATATATAATTTCACATCTTTATAACTTTTCTTGTATTGTAAATTTGTGATGATTATGTTTTTTTAATAAAAGTTGTAAAATTTTAGTAGGTTTTTTAAATTAATAATCAATGGCTTATCATAGCTATGATTAAATATCACACATTCCTGGTTTTATTAATATATATTTTTAGGTTCTAAAAATTAAATATGTATTTGTATTAATTAATTATTAGATATCTAATTTTTGGTTCCTAGTTAGCTTGGCTAAGTTGAGTTCCTATTCGATATGCAGTTCAACGAATTGAGCCTGGTACGTCCAATAAGCCAATGACCCTTTTCCAGCCAATTTCGAGTTCAGTTCTGCTAACTATGAGAGTAGCAACCTAAACTGGGTAAGGGAGGGTACCTCATGAAATAAAGGGAGAGTACCAACCAAAATCAAGGGAGGGAGGGAGGGTACCAATCAAAGAAGTATTCTATAATAAGAAGGTATTTTAAGTATATGTAGCAAATAATAAATAAATTTCATTTAAGTGTTAACTCAATTAAGCAAACTTCAAATGTTCCATATAGACAAATTAGACAGAATAATAATTCCCATTCTAGATAAAATAAGCTTTAATGTACAATTGTTTTGCTTCATTTAGCATTTCTCCATTTACCTATTTTTTATGTTACTCATGCAAAATTTTGAAGATAGAATATTTGCATATACCAAACGTGCTAACATAGCATATATTTCCATGTCAAAAGAAAATCAATACAACATATATCTTAAAAATGAATAACCACAATTTTTGTCTTTAGCAATGGAATTTAGGCTAAATCCAAATTCAGACTACTCTACAAAGTGATATGAACAGAGTTTCTTTGCCAAAAGGTTTTAGGGTTCCTTCTATAGTTGGTTGTCAAGGTGATCGCTCAATCTAGTAGTAGGCAAGGCAAAGACACTACCAAGAGCCTAGGTGTGCAGTAACAGTGCATTAGCAGCCACTAGACAGACCAGGGCAATGCATGCAATGAGCTCAATTAGAACAATGCATGTTAGGACATCAAACGAGCAAAAACAACTGTCTAGTGGAAGGATCTAGAGGACCATTCTTTGTGATCAAGGAGTGTCAATCTATGGATCATACACCAACCCAGTTGAGGTATGCCAAGAATATGGATCAATTGACCTCGACGTGTGTAGGGTTGGGCATTATGTACAGAACCTCTCTAAATCCAACTTGAGTGTTCATAATGAAGCAATAGAGAAAGTTGACAAGAAGCGGGAGATCTAGAGGATGTCGACAAAATCATGCGATCCAACAAATCCATCATGGAGATTGCATATTATCCTCACCAACTTTAGCAATAAATTATCGGATGTATATACAAGTGCCTAGCTCTACTTTTTGCTAATTTCTATCTTTCATAATGACATCTAGACAAAAGCTAAATCGAGAGCGCTGAATACAAAACAATACACTCTTCTAACCAATACACATGGAAATAGACTTTTTTCTTGTAATATTTTAATTCATTGCTTATGTAATTTTCAAAGTCGTTTTGAAAATTTTTAAGAACATAAAAAACAAAAAAGTATACAAAAGAACATACCATCTATGTGGATTATGGATTGCATAGCCCACAAGCACAAACAACCCACTGGTCAAGCACATGATGGTCATGAGCCTATGCTTATACTCATGCTAGTTTGATGAATGCAACCAAATCCCTTCTAAGGATTTTAACTTCAATTTTTAAAGGATTGCATGTTTTTAGATAGGGATTGTGACAGCAGCTCAAGGTGCATGCTAAGACTATTAAAGACTATGCCCCATGGTGTGGTGGTAAGAGGCGGGATGCTTTCCCCAAGCAACCAGAATTCGAAACCCACACAACGCATGCATGCAGAGTTCGAACAACTAGTGAAGCTAGGGCACCACATCAAGAATCACCTCACTTCTTGGATTTACTTAGTGGCCGGAATGTGAGGTCAGACCGTCCACCTCAAAATTAGTCAGTGTAAGCTGGACACCTAGTATTAAAAAAAAGAAAAAAAAGACTATTAAAGACTAGACTACTTGTAGAATTGAAGGTTTTCATATCAAGTTCTTTTTGTGGAATGCATGAGAACATTACTAGTATTCACCATTAATGTTTAGAGAGGAGCCTACAAAACATGGTAGTCAAGTTTGTAGTCAGAACCATAGGATCTTATGATCTTCTAACCCAAATTGACCTAAGCAATCTAGATGTTGTGTAGGTTTTGAATCGGACTAAAATCTTATGAATCCATGATCTATAATTCCTACATATGATCTTGATTACAATAACCCTAACTATATGAATTGATTTACTTTCTTATAGTCATTTAAAGTTTGACATTTACCAAAAGCCGATAAACTTTTGGGGTCATGTCCTTTGAGAATATGTTTAATTAATTGAGATTCTTTTAACTCCTAATTAGAAAATAGCCTTTTATTTATGTTATTGTCATTCATTTAGATAACTAGCATCAATCACTCATCTTATAGAAGTTGTTTACTTGTTACATTAAGATACAACAATCCAAGAATTATATTGAATTGTTCATATATTTACTATGTAAACAATTTCAAATATGGTTCATGATGTTTGAATGATAAAAGTAGAAAATGTTCATATTACTATTATCATATATAAAAAGTTAATACATATTATAAATTATAATAACTAAATATAATAGTTCTACAATTCATTTTAATGAAATTGTACGATGTTACAATCCTAAACTTTGATGCAATAACTCGAACTTATAGGCTTCTTCTTGTTTCCAAAGAGGATCATGATCCTAAAACCTTGTTGGGAAGATAAAGAGTTTTCTTTTGAATGATGCAAAATAGTTGCCCAAATATCTTTCTGTTTTTTTCACTCACATTTTAAAGACTTAGGATTCTCAAAACATATACACTTAAAATCAAATTTTATCATTATTGTTTTTCTTTCGTGCAATGACATTTTGGCGTTTTATGTGTTGGCAACGATTATATATTGTTTCTATCATGGGATATGAAAGATCTTGCAATGTTGCTTAACAATTGGTAGATCCATAGTCAATCTTGGAAAAATGGTTTGCAATAGGAGATTGGGGTATTTACTTTATTGGATATACTAATATCAATGTTATCTTGTTAGCGTTGATCCTAACATGACTCAATTACAATTCACATAGAGCATGAAAAAAGTCCCCATTAATATTAGATAATTCTACTTAAATTTATATTGTCAGTCAAAGGCTTTTTTTTTTGTTATTTTCCCAACCTATGTTAGTCGGACTTCAATACTAATATCAAGATACAAGTAAGGATCTGAGTGTTTGACACGTGATTTTTTTTCAAAGAGGAGCCACAAAGACTCATAAAACATAGTCCAAATTTAAGGCATGAATACAAGGATATGGTAATAATATAGCTAAAATAAATATGTTAATACATTTACTATATATGTTTTCCATACGCTAATCTTCACCTCTACCCAACACCGCCTGAGACATATGTTCTGCACCCTCTCATGCAACACCACCCTCCTAAATGACGTCACTATTATGCAATCCTCCTTACACGACACTACGTGCAACATGCACCTCTCTTATGATAACTCTCCCTTCTCTCCATGGATCTTCTTCCCTCCCTCTCATGATTTGAGATGTTTGCGAGAAAGTAACTTCCTCGTTTAAATCTTCTTTCTCATACTTTTGTTTTTTTGTCCCGTAGACAGAGTCCAACTTGTCGAACTCGCATTTTAATACCATGTCTGTCGTGCCGAGATTGATATAGATATGGGAAGGGATAATAATGAGTCTAAATAAAAAACCTCCTACCATAAATAATTAAAAATGAATCACCAAAGAGAATTTAGATTACAAGTTTGAGGTGAAAAGTTAGCTTTTTCAAAACTATAGACAGTTTTTATCCTCCACATGATTATGAGGGTTCTCTCACAGTTTACATATGAATCATTAGCAATGTTACAAAGTCAGCTCTTCTATTATCTGCTCTTATACATGTTTTTCTAACTCAAATGCTCACAATAACAGAAATAAGGAGCAACTTCACCAGACATATCGTTGCAGGTTTCAAACCAAGCAGCATGTCTGTAGTTTTAAACTTCAAAATATATAAGTAAATTTATGTTATTTTTCAGTATTTGATATTAATTGTTAAATAACAGCATGATCATCACAGAAATTGTCCAACTAAATAAAATTTATCCTCTATACTATTTTGAGTGTGTTCTCATGGCCTACAAGTTCGTTGCCTCTTTATCTTAAAATGATAAAGTGAGAAAACTTTGTTATATATAGTAACAAAACTGTCCACACTCCTCTTCCATCTGTCCTTGTGCATGCTTTTGTTAACTTAAATACTCACAACAGCAGAAAAATAGAGGACAATTTCATCAAAGATATCATTTGCAAGTTATAAGCATCAAAGAAATATAGATTTAGTTCCTATATAGAATATCATAACCACGCTAAATAAACCTAGTTAGTGGAAACGTTATGAATTATGATACATTAACATACCATATTTTATTATCAGTAGAATGCCTAAATAATGATCAGTTTTCCAAATAAAACTTTACTTCAATTGCAACTTAAATTTGTACAACCACTCAGCGACCTAAATTTGTACTGCCATTGAGTGAGAATCATTCATAGCTCCTACCAAAGTTGCATACAAAGTTTCAGTCAGAGCAGTATTATTTGGAAAATAGCAGAGTAGAATATGCAACAAAGACACTACAACAGTATCACAATTATTCACAAATCCTTGTTTAACGTGATGGTTGACTGTAACCACAGTAGTGATGCAGCAATATACCTCTGAGAATGCATTGCAGAATTCCAAAAATTGCAAGGCTGCTCCAACATCCTCCTCTGCCCATGCAGACCCTGCAACCTCTGTTAACAATTGACCCTGAGGAATCACAATTGCCACATTGCCATCAGAATTATACATGGGGGAGTCTGCATGCCTTCGTTTCTTTGAAATTGTTTTAATGTTTTTATCATCTGATCCAGAAGATTCAGGATCCCTTAGTTCATTGAAGCAATTCTCTTGATCAAGGATCCTTCTAGGAGACATTGACAGCTTAAAAACCAAATGCAAACTGTTCAGCAATAGAAACCAAAGAATAAAACATAGAAATTAGAGAATGATGTAACACCTTTTCAGAGGTGCCCATTTTTGAACTTCGTAATCTGTTTGCAGTATTTAAAGCATCAGATCCCTGCTTCAATAGCAGTTCATGGACCGAAGTAAATCCAGTAGACTTTGCTCTGTGGATTAATATTCCAGTCGGTTGGTGACCCTTCTTTTTCCTATAAAATCAAAACATAGACATTTTTAAGCAAGAGAAAGCAATACCATGCATATATTGTTTAGCAACGGTAGTGTATCTAGTGAGACTGTCTGCCGCGATAGAAGATAAATTACATGCATAAACTGCAGTTGCAATCACCACGGCATTTGGGACAAATCCAACTCTCCAGCAAAGAAGCATCCTCAGGTTTCTCCCCGTACCTGAATCACCAAAAATCACGCCATCGCTTACCTCTGACCAAAACCAAAGCCTCAAAAACTAATATATCCAAACGAACCTATTGAGGAGACATTTATGACAATACTTAATGGGGCAAGGTTTGCCCCGCCGGATCTGCCCACACGGCGCTGAGAAGTCCGTCCTCTTCTGCCGGCACTGCGTGTATTACAAAAACAAAAAACACAAAACACGAACGATAAACCCGGGATCAACAGAAGCAAAGATATCGCCGCGAGTGTTTTCAGCGCACCTGATGGCAAGTCTTCCGCTTCTCCGGATTGTCAGCATGGACGTCGAGGCCCGGAACGACGAGTGGATCGAATGGCCGGGCGGGGGAGGACGCAGACGCCCCATCCGGCTGGATGCGTTCTTCGGCCGCGAGGCTTCCATCAGCAGGGGAGTTCTGTGGCACGGCCATTGAATCGGAGACGGTGGTCGGAGGCTGGACGAAGGATCTAGAGGAGACTCGAGAGTGCTATCTATTAGCGAAGACTTGCGCGAGGACGAGGTAGGAAGAGAGGAGATTTCAAAAATGAGGGAGATATTTGTTCGCTGCGACTGGGCGAATGCATTGGGCTCGATTTGAAATGGCGCCCTAAAATTTAGGGACGAAGAGAGAGAGATGTTTCATCCAGAAAAACAAAAACCCATAAATTGTTTTCGCACACGTGAAACTTACCTACTCTCTTTGAATGGTCTCAGGGCCCTCGTATCAGCCAATGGTTAGAACGGTAGATCGTAGGTAACGTAACGGCTGAAACCATGCCTCCTCCCCGGCGTCGAGTTGCTTCCTCTATCGGCGTCTGGGACTCGGACGAGGCGGAGGACCAGTAACGACGACGAGAGGAAAACGTTGCTTGCCTGAACGGTGGGTATAGTAGAACTGCCGTTGGAAAAATGTGGGGCCCACAGTTTAGTCGTCAGTCTGGTTAGTAATTATTTGTATTTAATAATATGTCATACGAATAATTATGTAAAAGTTAAAACTGTTTTTTTTTATTATCCTCAAACAGTCAGCTCCATATTAAAAAATATATCAGAAGAATATTTTAGCCTAAGTTTTTTTTAAAAAATTATCTTTTTTTATCTCACTGATCCAATAATATTATAGTAATTTTAATTAAAATTAATATAATTTTTTAAATTATTAAAATAAATTTTAACCAAGACTTCAAACTACATGTCAAATTATTATATTGTATTTTTAAAAGAGAGTTGTAAAATATTATTTATCTTCCCTATCTAATAGAGTTAGATTGTGTAGTAATTTAAAATTTTTATATATATTATAGTAGTTTTAATCAAAATTATTATAATATTTAAATGAGTTTAGGATAAAAATTAAGTTGGAAAGTTTTTTTTCAATGAGGTCTCCCTTCTATAATAATAAAAAAGTTTTTTGTCCAATAACTATTTCAATCATTTATTAATTTTTAATGTTGGAAGGCACAAGCTTAAATTGTCAACTATATTAAAAAAATTGCAAAAGCTGAAATAAATTATTAATTTTATGTATTATATGAGATGTTTTG
>JBBMKF010323785.1:0-15242 GCA_037834155.1 Curcuma caesia
CGATAATGCAAATTAACCTAATGGATGAATTGTTTTAATAAATAATATTTTAATAGAAGGGTAAAATTGGAATAAATGATTTTTATATTTTTCTTCCCCTTTCTTACACTCCGATTCAGGGTGTAAGAAATTGTGCCGATTCATAGGCATACAAGAGGAAAGCTTACCCTTCTTTCTCCTTCCCCTCCTTAACTCACCCCATCCCAAACAAAGGCTAATATTCTTTTTCCCCTTTCTTACCCTTTTTTCTCTTTCCCTCATCTTCTCCCAAACAGAGCATTAGAAGGTAAAAAGTTATATCAACTCATGAGCATACAAAAAAAAAATTATCTTTCTCTTCCCTCCCCCTCCTTAATTCACTCATCGCAAATATCAATCTAAATTATCTTTTATCTTTTTTACCTTTCTCTCTCATTCCCTCACCTCCTTTCAAACGAACTGTGAGAGAGATCATTCAATTCCCTGATCAAACAAGCATTTACGGGTTGCCATTCGATTTTGTGAGGAAGGGATCGCATGGTGCGTCCAGTAGGTCCCCAGATCCGGCGATGAAGGCGGCCTTCAACTCCGTGCACGGGCGGCAGGTGGCGGTGACGGCGGACCGGAAGTGGATAGCCCCTCTGGCCGTCGGCGCCACCGTCTCCCTGGTGCTTCTCCTCTTCCTCACCACACTCTCCTCTCCGGACGTCCCTCTCGCCCTCCTCCCCCTCTCCCTCCTCCCCTCCGCGCTACTCTCCCACCCTTCCAACCCTTTCACCGCCTTCTACGCCCCTGTCTATGTCGAGTCCAAACTCCGTCAGACCCCTCCCTCCTCCTCCGTGGGCACCTCCCCGCCACCACCCCGCCTCGCATACCTTATCTCCGGAACCGTCGGCGACGGTAACATGATCAAGCGCGTCCTTCTCGCCCTTTACCACCCCGCCAATTGCTACGTGGTCCACCTCGATCTGGAGGCTCCCGCCGAGGAACGCGATGATTTAAGGGATTACGTCACCACCCATCCGCTCTTTGCCGCCGTCGGGAACGTCAGGATGATCACGAAGGCCAATCTTGTCACGTACCGGGGGCCGACCATGGTGGCGAATACTCTGCATGCCGCGGCGATATTGCTAAAGGAGGGCGGGGATTGGGATTGGTTCATCAATCTCAGTGCTTCGGATTACCCCCTTGTCCCCCAGGATGGTAATCGAATTGCTTTTTCACTTTCTTATATCGAATCAAAGTTTGTTCTCTTTCATGGACTATGCAGTGGAAGGCTAATTGGTTGGTGTTTGAATTAGATTTGTTGCATATGTTCTCATATTTGCCAAGGGGTCTCAACTTCATCGATCACACTAGTAATATTGGGTGGAAGGAGTAAGCCATTTTCTATTGCGTGTCGTTTAACTTGTTAGGATTGGAAAATCGTCGTTCAGAGTCATTTCGTTCATCCTTTATAGGTTCCAGAGGGCGAAACCCATAATTATAGATCCAGGGTTGTATTTGACTAAGAAAGCTGATGTCTTCTGGATTCCACAGAGGAGGAGTGTGCCCACTGCCTTCAAACTATTCACAGGTTAGTGTCTCAAACCAATTTTACTACTACTGATTGCATTCTACAAAAAGTATTATTCAGATTTTAGAGAGAATCTGCTCCAAGCTTAAAATTTTGAACTTGTTAATCTAGAGAATGATCTATTATATTAATTATACATCCTCACTAATTTCATACCACTCATAGGCATCTTGAGCAAAACACATGTGAAAGATGTTTGGCTCAACAATTTTCTGTAGTTGATTAACTAGAGATCCCTTTAAGCACTTGTATTGCCATTATGAACTCTATGATGGCAGTTAAGAAAGGGAAATATTATCTCAGCATAGTCCATCTTGTCTATAATAACTCAAATGTTCTTATTATATCTTCAGTTTTTCTTTATTGATGGACATTTATTCTTGATGTATATGTTAGTAATGTGCATGCTTGAGATTAGTCATTTATTGGTAGCAAAAGGTGAAACCATCACTTTAGCGGCCTCTCTAGGGCGGCCCATCACTTCCTGGAAGGGGGTAAATCACAGGGGGCTTCAACCAGCAACAATAACGCATGCAAAGGGGTGAGGCAACCAGTGGAGCATTTTGCACTTGTTAAGAATCGACCTCAGACCTATTAGTAGCAACACCCCTACAAGAACCATTTGTGACAGCCTGTGGGGGCTAGATTAGTCATTTATTGTAATCACTTTGGTATGTTAAACTCTGACAAATGATTGACATATGATTATAATCACTTTGGTACGATAATCGTTATATCTTCACTACTGAAATAGCATAGAAGCAACAAATGGTACTTGGAGATTACAGGAAGATTAGGTTAAATAATCTCTATGATTTGGATTTTGATAATAGATATATTAATTTATAAGTTAATTAACCTTACTAGTGATTATTTTTAGGTGTATGCATTCTTTAAGAAAAAAAAACTTAAGAGCCAAGAGTCTTGTGCCCACCAGTGCTTGGGTCAATATGAGACACAAAGACCGTTTAAATGAAATATACAAGGTATCAAGTTTTGTACTAGTAACTAAATAGACTAAGCTAAAAAAATAGCATATATCTGTTGATGTAAAGTTACTGTTCATACATGGCAATTGTAGCAACATCAACAATTCAAGACAGATATATATATTACTAATTTTGATCCACTAAGCAGAACAATTTGTTATGAAGTTGATATTTCAAGAGGTATTATTCATTCAAGAGTAACCTGATTAAAGTTGAATTTACAGTTTCACAAAGGTGTCCTGAGAAGATAAAGAATCAATGATGTATAAATACTACCTTTGTTAAGCTAACCTTACATTCTTTTCCATGCTAATTTTCTCACAGAGAAAATAATACCTTCATCAACTAGATATAAAAATTAACTATTAGATGATTCAATTTTGAACCATATTATGATAATTTATATGATGCCTTAGCTACTGTTGCCAGATAGAGGATCTTAAACAATTTCAACTTGATAGTTTCTCTTTCATCACACCATAAGTTTGGATAAAGATTTGTAACCACCCACAGATAAATTTAAAGCTTCATCTTGCTGGCCTAAAGAATGAGTTGTAATTGATTTACTAGCTAAGGAGGTTGGTAAGTTCTTGTAAGATCTCCTCCATTCTTTACCTAGACTATGTTTCTTGTATGCCTATAGTGAAAAAGCTATGAATCCAAACTAAGAAAGTACTCCAAGTAATTCTTGGAAAATATAGGAGATTATAAATGTCATAAATAGATCAGTTATTTGTGTGTTTCCTTCTATCTGGCATTGTAACCAATACTATAACTATATTAATTGCTTTAAGCAAATGGAATCAAAATGCTTCATGATAGTCTATTGCCAGTCATTCGACAAATCCTACTATCATGATATTACCAAATAAAAATTTGATCTGGATCAGAAACCTGGTGAACAATAGTGTTGTTTTTCTTATATTATCAAACTATTATTTTTTCCCCTTCAAGTCCTATAGTTCTGTCTGTTAATATTGTGTTGAGAGAGAGAGAGAGAAAACCAATACTTTGGATCAGTTTTAGGCCGTTAGTGATGACACTCATGTTATCTGCAGCAGGATATCAGCTCATGTGTTTTACATGGTAAAGAACATTTATTCAGTCCTTTAATTGCGACAGGAACTTTCTGCATACTTGTGAAGCTTATTATTTTTGTATAGCTATTTTGTTATATGTAAACGTTCTTTTTCCATTTGCTTATTAGTAGTGTGGTACTCACAATTGTTATGTCGTATCACCAAATATAATGATTAAAGTTTCACATGGGTTCTTTTGCAGGTTCTGCTTGGATGGCTCTCTCCCATTCCTTCATTGACTATTGCATATGGGGTTGGGACAACCTTCCACGAACTGTCTTCATGTACTATGCCAATTTCATCTCCTCACCAGAAGGTTACTTCCATACTGTCATATGCAATGCACAGGAATACCGCAATACCACTGTCAACCATGACCTCCACTTCATTTCATGGGACAATCCACCAAAGCAGCATCCTCACTACCTCAACCTTAATGATATGTCACGCTTGGTAGATAGCAATGCACCATTCGCTCGCAAATTTCGAAGGGATCATCCTATACTCGACAAGATAGATGCTGAACTCTTATTTCGTAGGCCAAACATGATTGTTCCCGGAGGGTGGTGTGCAGGTAGTAAAGAAAACGGCAGCGACCCTTGCATGGTTGTGGGAAATACAACCATTCTTCGACCTGGTCCTGGTGCGATCAGGCTCGAGCAACTTATGCTATCACTTTTATCAGAAAAGAACTTCCGCCCAAGGCAGTGCAAGTAACCACACGGAAGCCATTTCTCTAAACCAAAAGTATACTTTGTTCAATCAAAATTGTAGGTCGTGTAATTTCATGTAAGCACATGGTTAGCTCGAGTCAAGCATGGTGAGATCAAAGGGGGTGCATACAGAAGCTGATTTCTATATTAACATCAAATCCAGAAGTGGTCACCTTGTTAGCTTTAACACTTGTTTCTTTGTTTCTTACATGTTCCATTACATAAAATTTTGAAATCCATCTGAGGTTGGAGAAAGAGCTACATACAATATTTATGCTTCTTAGTATGTTTCAACTTATCTTGTATTATTGTATTATTTTTTCTGTCATTGTTTGCCTTGTCATCCGGAAGGCAAGATGTTTACATCTTCTTGAGGGGCAGATCAGGTGACGGGTGAGCGGTTCATCCCAGCAATAATAATTGGCAACTCAAATCCAAATTTGTTAGTATGGTTGATAGTAGTTGTCACTTTTCCCTCTTTTTTTTTAATTTAGATGTTCAATTCTTATAATTTGATTAATTTTAAAAATGATTGATTAAAATTTTTCATTAATTATTAAAGTAAATTGGAAAACATTCTTGAAAATTCATCAAGATGGTTGTCGCTTTTAAAGGAATGAAAAGTTATTTTACATACGAAGAGATCAAAAATAATTTTTAAAAACAATTCAAGATCGTCAATATATTTTTGTTTAATTTTGACCTACTTTCATTTTTTCTTAACGGAAGCTTTTGTTGATATTTTGTGTGGTTGTGGTGGTTGTTATTATTTTCCTCTAAAGCAGTTTACATCAATTGAACAGCGCCGACACGGCGGCAATACGTTGTACCGTGTTCGCCAAATCGTCTACTAATTCTCGTTTGCTTCCGCGACGATTCGCACACTATTTTTCTTTTTCACCTTTTAAAAATTACGAATTACACCCTCAGTTATTTCAAATTTCAAAGTATATCTCTTTTATAAGTTCGAATCCTCGAAAAACCCGGCCTGAAATTATGTGATAATCCAGTTGTTGAGAAACCAAAACTTCCTTACAAAGCCCCTATAATTAGAGATATTTTTTTAAGCCCACAAAAACACATAATTCTGTTGGGAGATGCCATTCCTTCTATTTTTGCCCCCTTTAAGAATGCTTCACTGCTAAGGGAGGAGGAGCCAAAAGTGGAACAATCTCCTCTTCTCTTCGCAGCTTTGCTGCGTTCATCTCCCTTTGAGCTTCCTCCACCAGATCTAGCGTCAGATCTTCCTGCTGCGAGCGTGAGGAGTTCAGATGGGGCAGCAGACGCTCATCTACAGCTTCGTCGCGCGGGGGACGGTGATCCTGTCGGAGTACACCGAGTTCACTGGAAATTTCACCAGCATCGCCTCCCAATGCCTCCAGAAACTCCCCGCTGCCAACAACAAGTTCACCTACAACTGCGACGGCCACACATTCAACTACCTCGTCGAGGACGGCTACAGTGAGCTCCTGCCCTTGCGTTCGATTCTGTTGTTATTATGACTTTATGTTTGTAGAGCAATCTGATCTTCTTCTTGTTTGCCTGCTTATGCCTTGTTGTGTTCATCTCGAGTTTTTGGGTTGACTTCCTTGTCAGATTCCGATGATTGATGGTAAATTTTGAGGAATTAGGTTTTTGAGTTGCATTCTTTTGGTATTTGAGGAAGAAGAACAGATTACATTAGTTGCTTCCTTATGTATGGCTTGGAATCCTTTGACTCAGACGATTAGGTGGGGGAAGAAACAATTGATCTTATGATGCATCTCAAAGTAATGAAGGGTGGCCTTAGTTTTGTTATTATTATGCGGTTGGAAGAAATTTAACCAGTTCAGAGAAAATTGGATGAGATGTTCAACTTGGGCCCTTTTCTCTTGATATTGTTGAGATGCTAGTAGGTCATAGCTATCAATGTGCTAAAATATCTATAGAACAGTTTTGTGGAGTGAAATTGTTGACATATAGCATAAATATCTCTAGCTGCTACATGTTCTTTTGGTATAATTGCACTCTACCTGCCTGTATCTCTCATGAAGCTAATTGTTTTTTTCTCCTTTTTTGTTGTAGAGAAACAATTATTAATTATTCTACTCCGTGATGTGTGTATTTTCAGTCATTTTAGTGTAAAATTGTGCAATTTATCTATAACATCATTTTACAAAGCAATCTATGTGATTGCTTTACCCATAATACACTTATGAAAAGGTTCACTGCATCACATATGCATATGCAGTCACTTATCTAATATCTCTAGATCTAGTTAGTTTGTTAGTTCAGCTTGATCTTTAGGAATATATGAATAAGATTTAATAATACAGTTTATGTTTAATTAATGCAAATATAATCAATTGACAAAGAAAATACGATTTTACATGAATTTTGGATGGGTTTCAAAAATGTTTGAAATCTCCATCCAATTAGATATTTATTATAGATCACTATGACTAAGTTACTGGGATCTAATTGAGCATATGCTAAAATCTACAAAATAATATGTGCACTCGTTAGTATTCTTAAGAATCATTTCAGGAAATGATGTCATTATCATAATCATTATTGATTTCTCAAAACCATTAGAATCAATTATACTCTTCATTTACATCAAGTTGGTTGCTATTATTTATTTTTTATTAAAAAAAAATAGAGTTCAAGACCTCTTATTGCTTCTACACTTTATTTAAATCTTATTCCTATCACCTTGTTGATTCTTTTTTTTTAAATAAAATAAATAACTGGATAATTTATCATGTTCATGCACAATCTATTCATCAAAATAATATACTTATTTGAATTTAGTAAATTAGAATGATTTAGGTGGATTGAAGATTTGAATTGAACTTTGTGAATTATGCACAATGTGGTTCATTATCTCTTCGGTGCCTAGTCCATGCATATACATTGCATCTATAGCTTCAATTCATGATAATCAACATATAGAATATGCAATGCAAAGCACTAGTGCATATAGAAATGCATCCCAGTAAATTGTGTTTTGGAAAACAAGGTCGATCCGTTCCCTATGTCCAATTCCTATCCTAAACTTCTTTACGAAAAATTGCAGATCATATTTAAATGTTCAATACCTATCCTGAATTCGTTTTTTATGAACTATGTTTGGATTGCAAGGAATGTAGAGTATCTAGACATAATTATACTTGAATGATTGACTATTGCTATTGAGGAACTTGGTTCCAAGTATTTATAGTTGGCAATCCCAAAACTATTTTCCAAAACAATGCAGATCATATTTCCAGTTTCCACTACCCATACTGACTTTGTTTTTCTTAACTAGTTTTTCGACTACAAGGAGTGGAGTATGGAAGGATAATTATAGTACAAAGGAAAATTTGACAATTGGTATTGAGAAATTTGGATTTTAGTTTATATAGCTGGAGAAGTGTTATGCAAATATGCGAATATGATAAAAAAAAACTTTATGATATTATTGTAAGCAAATTTTGTTCCCTAAATAGGTAAATCTCAGATACTTGGTCATCTATCAATGACAAGAATGTTCATACAAAATTATATCAATCTTTGTCAGCTAAATTTCTCTATTCAGTCTATTTTCCCTATAATCTTAATCCCATTATATCAATGGGAGTTTTTGTTAGCTATTTCTGTTCATCCTTCCCCACTAGCAAGTAATATATGTTGTTGTGAATTCCTTAAATTTCTCAATTCAGTCTCAGCAACATTGACTGATATTTGATATAATGGGATATCTTGGTTTTGTTTTGTTTTTTTTTTGTTTCATTAAGTGTTTTTTTTTCTGTGGATTGCAAATCAGAAACTTTTTATAATTTGTCTGGTTTACATACTATATATGTACTAAGTTGATAATGTATTTTTGTTTTCATAAACAGGTGTTTTTTTAGTTAATAGAAGCTTCATGTATGCTCGTCAAAGTAAAGAGTTATGCGTCTTCCTATCTTTTCTAGGGATCTTACAAACAAACCTGTCAATTGTCCTCATCTGTGTTATTCCAGCAAATGCCTTTTTGATGTATTATTTGCTTCTTGTGACAGAGCGGATGGAGTTGATCTTTTTCTTGGATTGCCTAAATTTTTATTCACTGATCAATCTAATTGTACTTGACATATTTGTCCGTGTACCTTGTATTGCCCATCAGCTGGCTTACTACTATGATCTGATATCAGACATCAATTTTGCAGCATATTGTGTAGTTGCAGTTGAGGCTGCTGGTAGGCAGATTCCCATTGCTTTCCTTGAGAGAGTTAAGGAGGACTTCACTAAAAGATATGGAGGAGGAAAAGCTGCAACAGCTGCAGCCAACAGTTTAAACCGAGAGTTTGGGTACCTTTTTAGTCTATCCAACTAAATATGGGCTTTTTGCTCAAGAGTAGTTAATTAGAACCATTGACTTTCATTTACATCTCAGGTCCAAGCTTAAAGAGCACATGCAATACTGTGTGGACAACCCTGAGGAGATCAGCAAGCTGGCAAAAGTGAAAGCTCAAGTTTCTGAAGTAAAAGGAGTCATGATGGAGAACATCGAGAAGGTAGGAAATCTCACTGTTAAACACTCCAAACTGAAATCAAACATTCCAAGTTGCCATATTGTTCTAAATATTTATTTCGGTCTCTACCGATCATAGGTGCTGGATCGCGGTGAGAAAATTGAACTGCTAGTTGATAAAACTGAAAACCTTCGCTCCCAGGTAATGATTGGCAGCAGCAGCACATATTGCATGATTTGAAGTTCCAGCACTGCTATTCCATGGTTTTAATTCTCATTTGACCTGTGATTTGTGTTCAGGCACAAGATTTCAGGCAGCAAGGAACAAAAATGAGAAGGAAAATGTGGCTACAGAACATGAAGATTAAGCTGATTGTTTTGGCAATCATTATCGCCCTAATTCTGATCATTATCCTTTCCGTTTGCCATGGCTTCAAATGCTGATGGACTGATAGGATGCCATGCTTTTGAGAATATTGATATCGACTATTGCTCAAACAGAGTTGTTAAATTGATGATAATATATGATTTAGAGCATTATGTTACAGGTGAGAGTTTTACTAAAACAATTTCTTATGAAATCAGATAAGATCGATCGAGATTATATATGACTTGATATATTTCAATGTATTTCTTGCTGCTAAGAGAGTTGATTCCTGTGGTTTGAAAGAAACATATTGTGCTTATTTATTGTGTTGCGTTCTAAGAAGTAATAATTGATGGAATAGGAGGTCACGCAAAAGAGGAATTAAAGAACCGTGAATCTCCTCTTTTCCTTGGCTCTCTTGCACGGTGAATGCATCTGTAGCCTTCAAGATCGATCACTGCCAGCTTAATTAAACAGGAGGTATAATACGTGGACGGCGAATGCATTTTCTTCTACTAATGATAAATCCCAGTTAGCCTCATTGACTATCTCTGGAATGATCGATTCGGTCCCACGGAAGTTTTTCATCGACCATTAAAGTAAATCGGGAAGTGCACGCAGCGACCAGTCCAGACGTCTAGCATCTTTTGATTGCGCTCTCAATTTGGAGAAAAATTTCTGCAAATACGTTATAGTTGGGGATCGAATCGTAAATGCCTGGGTGACAACTTGGATGTCCTACCGCGGCACCTGAGGAGGCATTTTCTTCCATTAATGCTTCTACTGGAGTGGAGCTTATGATTGAAACAATAGAACAGTTTCAAATCAGTGTTGAACGACCATCCGGAAATGGAAACTACAAAACTATTGTTGCGTTTATCATATAGCATGAATCTAATGGGTCATTCATTACATTCAATCCGAATGTGTCCAACGCAAAAGCTAATAGTATTTATTAACAAGGCAATGCTGACACAGCAGAGGCACCTTGAATCAGTTTGAGACATTCCATCTTCCATTGACTCTGCTAGTCGGCCCCAATGAAGAAACAATGTTTGGCAGTAGCATCCTCAGCCAGTGAATGTGTATGTCCTTGACAATAAACCGGCTAAAAGTCATAAACATCGTTCAGTTGGATGCCTGAGCATGCCTGCTTTAAGGGAGGGTTGGCATGTGGTCCTAATAAGCTATTTGCAATTGCTCCATAAGCTGCCTCGGTTAGGTGAATGCCATCCCAGGAGACAGCGCGAGATGGATAGCTGCAAACCTTTGCATTTATGTGGCCACAAGCAGCATTTCGGTTGACGCCATATGGGTCATCGCTTCCGCAGCATGCACGTAGAGGAGCCTCAAATCCTACAATCACAAAGATATCGATAAATCAGGATTCTGCCATATCGTCGTCGTGTTATCTTGTGCGTGCATAAAACTTTTATGGGACATCCCTGCACCGAAAGGAACTGGAACTAGAGTTGTATCAGGTATCAGTTTTGTTTTCCTAACTAATTCACATTGACTTTAACGGTCAGTATAAACATGTTCTGCATTACTCACAAAACTTAAAAGCTGCTGATCAAAACATAATTTACGCAAATAAGTTTCAGATTTTTCTCTTGGCACAGCCATTTTTCACTACTGAAGAGAAGTTCAAGCAGCATGCTACCAATCAAAATTTGGCTAGACTAACAAGTGTCAGAGGTTGCATTAGACTAAAAATGTGTCCTCATATTTTATCAGATGATGAATAAGCTATTTCACATTGTTATAGGTACTAAGACAATCTTATTCAGAGTTAGACCTAACGACAAGAAGTCCTGTGACACTTTCCAATAGGTTCTAAAGCATCCAAGTTCCAATCTAGCGTCCTAAAAAGTATTGTTCACAATATATCCTAAACTTAAAACATGGTCAGTAAATTTCATTAAAAACAACTGAAAGATGATTAGCAATATTTATCTTTTGTCTGATAGGAGAGAGAGAGGCACGCACCGAAGACATGTGGAGCGTGGAAGAAGCTTAGCATGGCATCATAGTAATTAGCATAAATAATCTTCACTTGTGGATGAAGCTTCTGAAGCCGAACCAACTCCTCCTTGAGCAAGCGGTTATGGTACTGAGAGAGCTCATTCAACCATTTGATGCAGCCTGTTTCTGACTCATATTCTTCAACATTATCAGTCTTGTAGATATCTAAATACACAGGCACACATCCAATCGGGAAGTTTCCCGGAACCAACATTGTCTTTGCCCCAAGACTGATTAACTCCTACTCAAATGAGAAAAGAGATTTCATTAAAGATCAAGAATATTAATCTAAGAACTAGTAGCAAAACACTAATCATAAGCAGAGGCCTCACATTGATCGCTGAACTAATTGAACCAATTACATCAGGAACAAAGGTTCTTACTTCATCCACTGTTCTTCGTTGGAAGAATGGATGGTTGTAGTCATTCCCACCAATCTCTCCCATCAAGATTAATGAACTATTCAATACATCTTTCGGATCTGACATAACATCACAAGATTCACAATTTAAAGTATAGTTCTTGGCTAACACAAAAAATTATATTGTCCAATAAAATTAAAATCTGTCTAAATATCTCTTCAAGCTATGACCTTAGCCAATTGAATCTCTATCCATTTTTACACGGTAAAATAAAACTATATTTATCTTCATAAACTTTCTCTACTTTTGGTAATCCTCAAATATGTCTTATCTTATCAACAATCATTTTTTTTCCACTTTGGTAAATACTGTTTTCCATTCAACCTTTGGTCAGTGGATGTCATGACACAACACCTAATCAAATTAAAGCCTAACTCAAGTTTCATATCAGCATAACTTAGACAATGTAAAAAACACAAAAGTTTTTTTTTGTTTTATCATTCCTATTCTTTTTTTCCCCTAATCAATGTTAAGCAAACATGGTATCTAAATTGGCTTACACAAAAGTTGGATGCAACACTAGCAACAAGGGGATAATTTTGTCATGAAGTCAATTATACAGGATGGGTGAGTCAAATAGTAAGATGGATTTGTCACAATCATAAAAAGATAAAGAGGATTCATGTATCTAGTATTCAACTCACATATAGATAACAAGATAGTTGTATTCGACCATAAGCATAGGCATACCGTGACCAGGAAAAATCGAAGGCAGCAATTGCTTGAACAACGCGATCTGCACATGCAAGGATCTGTCGGTCCACATAGCTTGAATCCCCTTGGCTTTAAAGAAGGACAGATCGAGCGCAGTGGCTCCAGCGACCGCGAAGTTAACCCCTTTCCGGAAATCCTCGCCGCTCCCTCCAGCGAGATACGGCGGCACCAGAGGCAACCCCAATCCTTGCGCTGCACAATCCGAGAGCTTAAATCAAGCATTTAGTCAACATTCCTTTTCCGCGAAAGCATTCGATCGACATTCTAGGGAACAAATGGAATAAAATGCTCGCGAAAGACGGACCGATATGGTCGATCATGAGGCGGCCGTCGGAGAAGCGGCCTGTGGGGCGCTGGAAGAAGGTGCGTCCGTAGGGGAGGTTCCCGGTGGGGCCGCCCAGGGAGCCGAGGCGGATGGCGTTGCCGGTGTCGGCTAGGGAGTCGCCGAAGCTGTAGATGGCGGTGAAGCATTCGGCGGATACGAGGGCGAGAGCGAGGGAGAGGGAGAGCAGGAAAGAAAGGAGGCGATGAGGCAGAGCCGCGGCCATGGCGATAGCGCGGAGATTCCTGCGTTTTCGGCGAAGGAGGGAAAACGAAGAGAAAGGGTTTCGGGAGCGGGAGACGAGAGTTTCGGGAGCGGGAGGAGGGAGCGGGAGCGGGAGAAGGGCAGACGCGTTCTCGTCACGTGCGATCCGCGTGCGCCTTTTGTCGTTTCTGAGTGGCACAGGGGCGCAGAGGCTTTAGCGGTGCAGAGGATCCGAACTCCTAAACATGGAGTATGACGAATATGGTTTTTGAGATTATCTTTTCCTTGTTTATTTGTTTCAACTGCGGATTCTTTGAGATTTTGCCTGAAATAATAGGCAACGATAACCTAATATCATAAAATGTCGACCGTACAAATACGGACCCATAATGATAATTTATATAATGAATTTGTGATTTTGTTTTTTTAATCATAATAAATGAATTGAGCGGTCATTAATAAAATTTTTATTAATATATTATTAAACTAAATAAATAAATTTAAAATATAAAATTTTCAAAATAAAATTGAATTGAAAATTTATAATATTTAAACGTTTGAGGTTGATTTTCAAACTTGTTAGATTGTCATAGCACCGGTTCAATTCCGACTCCAAAAAATAATGACTCAAATACTTATATAAAGCATGGACTCTCTATAACGATAGATTTAAAATGATGGATTTAGGGGTTGATCATGATTTGTGGCTATTAAGAGTCTCTCTGGATACCCAGAAAAACACTCACACAAGTATTTGGTCAAAGCGAATTATTTGATCCAGATTCGAGCGCACTATATATATAAAAAAGATATTTTGATTAAAATAACAATTTAAATTTAATTTAAAATGGAGAATTTTCATAATTTTATTTTTTAACTACGATTACATCTGGTCAACCAAATGAACTCTTAGGGGGTGCTTAGTATAAATTTGGTAATGAGAATGATAATGAATTTCATTGAGGGGTTAATGGTAATGAAAATGATTACTGGATTGATGGTGCTTGGTATAGAGAAATGGATATAAGATTTTACGCCCTGGGAAACAGAGGAAGCAGCACGTCGTTGATGGCGAAGGCAGCGATTCGATCGCATCCGTGGTCGCTGTACTCTCTGGCGATCATTCAGTTCGACGGAAGCGGCGGCTCCAAAAACGCCAAGGATCTCCGCGTCGACGTCGCGCTGAGCGCCCGCGCGACCTTCTTTGGCCAGCGTGGAAGAATGGGCCGCATCGCCGGGCGACAACGAAGGGAATCGCTGAGGCGACTGCTGCCACCGCCGCCGAAGGAAGCCCCCTCCTCAGCGACTTTGGCTGGAACTTGCCCCCTCCGGAGCCGCACCCAGCAAACCGATTCCTCGTCGACTGGTCCCAATCCTCCCCAACAAGGCTTCTGGAGGACCAGCGCCTCTACTCAGATTGCAACTACGGGTGGCCGGAGACCCACCGACACAAGTTCCGGCGGTGCTCGATCTGCGGCATCGTCAGCTACTGCTACGACGTGCCAGGCTCTCGATTGGCGGCTATAGCACAAGGCCGAGTGCGTGCCTCCTGCCATCTTCGTCGCCGACGTCGTCGCCGACACCGATTGAGAGAAGAAGAGGAAGATGGGAGAGGTTAGATGAACGGGGAAGAAGACAAAAGGGGGCCGCCAAGAGGGGGAGGGAAGAATCGCGGCGGGGCGTGGGGTATCGCTGTCCACATGAACAAATGGGAATGGGTTTAGCGATAACCAAGGGAGGGATAGGTTATGAAATAAGGATATGATAACCAGGGAAGAGGTAGATTATGAAATCAGGAATATCATATCCTTATTTTGATTCCATTCCCGTCTACCAAGCATTAAGAATGGAAATGAAATAAATTTTATTCTCATTCCCCTCTCCTAAACCCGCCTACCAAACGCCCCCTTATTTTTATTAATTTAATATTCATTCGGAAACATGTTTATCAAACTAAGACAGCGTGAAATTAGCTAAGAATCGAATTTTCATATTAATATCAAAGTGTTACTATTTTTCTCTTACATGAAACTTCTTGCATTTATAAGGATTTTTAATGGCAAAATTTCAAAATTATTTTTTTACAATTTTGATAACACAAGGAGGAAAGAGAATTTTATTTTACTTTTAAAATACAATTATCATTATATTAAAAATAACAATTAAAACACTAATGCAAGTTTTTCTTTAGTTACCATCATATAATCGTTGTGGTGGATTAAAATTTAACTTTTACTATATTACAACACGTTAAATATATTAACGCCTTATGTGAAGCAGTCGGCATAACGAGACTTCATAAAAGGAAGGTATTTTAATGTGCACCATTCCAATCCTTTCTTATTATAACACTTTAGGATATATTTAATTGTAAT
>JBBMKF010324113.1:0-15240 GCA_037834155.1 Curcuma caesia
GCTAATTTTAACGACCGAATTTTGATTCGGTCACTAATTTTAACGACCGAATTGGATTTCCATCACTAAATTTAGCGATCGAATTTGAATTTGGTCACTATTTAACAACTGATTTTCATATTTCGTCGCTAAATTTATAGACCAAATCAAATTTTCATTGTTAAAATTAGCGATCGAATACAAATTCGGTCGCTAAAATTAACGACCGAATCCCAATTCACACTTGATGCTGTAAGGCCTGGAAAAAACTTCGCACCTTGTTACATTCAGGAATGATATCTTGGAGAATCTTCATTATCTCACTGATCTTTTTTCTCCTAGCCTGAAAATAACATATCCAACACCATAGTGATTCAAATACAGTAGTAACAAACAGAAGTTGTAGTACATAAACAAGAACTATGAAGTACATCAATTCATAACTTTAAAGAGAAAGCTTATATCTATAATCATAGCATGTGTGCCCCTAAGCAAATGTTGCCTGTCTAATCTAGTATGAGATATGTTGCACATGCAAAAAAAAGTCCACAAGAAGAGATTGTGATTAGGAACAAAAAAGATTTGAGTTTTCTGACCAGAATCATGCTTACCCTTTCTGCAAGGTTGTGACTATATGTTGCTTGACCCCTTCTTGCTCTAACATGTATATAATCTTGCTTTGGTGGCTCCAGCGGCTGCAAATTTTGACCATGTAACTTGCTATCAATTCCAGTTCTTGCTTTGGTCTCAAGTTTTGCCTATATATTTTCATTAAGATTTAACAGTCTTGATGAATTTTACCTCAGAACCATTCTACATAACATTTATAGTTAATTCATCAACAAAAATTATGGACAATATAATATATCTGTTGAGACAGATTGTCTATCAACTATCTATCATGGAATACTTTTAATCATACAATAAAGAGAAACTGCATTTAAAACACCAAATAATTTCAATATGTAAAGCAAGGCTTATGCAATACTTGCATTTTTCATGCAAAGTAAATCTAGATCTTGTAAACTCAGAGGAAGTTGAGAATGCAATTTAAAAGAAACGAACAGGCAAGTGTACGAATAAATTAAGGAATTCTTATTTCTCTCACCATGAATTTACATAAAAATATTCAGAAATTAAGACTTGAAAGTTAGCTTCGCGAACTATTTCAGTAGAATCGCTAGAATGACATTGTTCTGAAACAAACATAAGATATGGCATCACAGAAACAAAAAATGTCCAGATCGGGGCCCTTCAACATTGGCTCCGCCATGTTCCCGACTCCTACAACCCCGCACCCTATCATGATCAGATTGGGGCCCCAAGCTAGCCGCACCACCAGCCCAACGATCGACCGTGCCACCAGACCCGACAACCGACCGCGCAACAAAGATCAGCGTCGGCCGCGGGGCTACGCCCGCCCTAAACAGTACACACACAACAAAATCGAAGTAACAACTTACTTGAGACGCCGGAGAAGGAGATCCCACCGAAAAAATTATAGCAGCAGAGCAGAAGAGCAGCAGAGCAGAAGAGAATAGAATTTGGCAAGAAGTAGGGTTCGGGAGAAAAAAAATTGCGTGGGTGTTTAAGGAATTAATTAGCGGCCGAACGCCGGTTCGGTCACTATTTTAGCGACTGAACCCGATTTTGATTGCTAATTTAGCGATCAAACTCGATTTCAATCACTAATTTTTAACGACCAAATCAAAATTCGATCACTAAGGGCCGCTAAATTTTTGCCCGTGCCGTCCAATTCTAAAATTAGCGATCGAAATCGAATTCGGTCGCTAATTTTTAACGACCGAATCGAAATTTGATCGCTAAGGGCCGCTAAATTTCTGCCAGTGCTGTCCAATTCTAAAATTAATGACCAAAATCGAGTTTGGTCGCTAAATTAGAGACCGAAATCGAGTTTGGTCGCTAATTTTTAACGATCGAATTGAAATTCGCTCACGCTAAATTTCTACCTGTGTCGTCCAATTCTAAAATTAGCGACTCAATTAAATGTTCTAGCGATCAACATTTCATTTCCGTCACTAAATAGTGATCGATGTTTCAATTCGGTCATAAATTAGCGACCGATTAAATTTCGATTGCTAAAATAGCGACCGATTATTTTCAATTGCTAATTTAGTGATTGATATTAATTCGGTCGTTAAATAGCGATCGAAATGAAAAATCAGTCGCGCGTTATTTTAGTGATCGAAATTTAATCGATCGCTAAATTTGTCGCTATCAGTGGATTTTTTTGGTAGTGATTGTAGACGTCGAAATACTTTTTTAGATGATTATATAAACTTTAGATAAAGCATGTAACGAGAGATGATTATGTTTTCATTCTTCTTCTTCCTCTATTATGCTACTGTTTTTACTTTCTAAAATTTCGATCTTAAAATGCACAAATTTTCGATATTAACTCGAATAATTTAATTATATTATATCCATCTTACCTATTTTACAATCTTAGAGTTCAACAAATTTAATAAAAATAAAGAAAATCAAACCAAATTCATATAATCGCTCTTAATTAAAATATAGTTGAGATTAATTAATTAACAATCTTTAATTCGGCACTAATCCAGATTGCTTATAATTTACAAGAAAATTAAAAATAAAAAGTAAAACTTTATCCGCAATCAAGGATATATAGGTGCACATTATTATAAAAATAAAACTAAGAAAGTACGTACTCGTTAATTATGTCAATATCAAAAATCATTTTCCAATTATGTAATTGCAATCTCACAAAAAGGATAAAATCTAGGCAAACAAATAGCCAAAAAAAGGCAAATATATAGGTCCCATTAAGCTTATCATCCGGAGAGATAAAAAAGATCATGCATCTATTTTGATTTCTTCCATAAAAGATGAAATCAGCCATATCTCAACGGCTTCATACAATCGGCTTCATTTTGATCCTTTAGTGCTGTGGAAGAGCTCATCTCAGTGTTTCTCGATCGGTTTTCAAACTTTTGCTTAATAAATGGCACGGTTAAATTATACTCAATATCAAATTGTAGCTTCGATCCTTTTCTTGTTCAGCTAAAAACCATCAGACATTGTCATATATAGTGGAATATAATATAGTTGAAAAGCAACAACAACCAAAATTAGTATAATTATAGAATGAGTGAATTAAAAAGATGATAAACTACACTACAATTCTTCCAACCTTAACTTAAAACCAAAAATAATAATAATAATTCTGCTTGGATGACGTGAGCAACATAAAACAAGACGCACTTCCCCCTCCTCAAATAAGCTCTCCCCAGACAGTTAATTGAACAACAAAACATAAAACTATGTAATAGTCTGTGCTTGATTATAATTAATATATTGCAATGGATAGGTTGATTCTTCTACAAAGAACATATATAATAATGAGAAACCTTTGGAGAGAAAAAAAGATAATTCAGATTAATATAACAAGGGAAACGTACCTAAGCAGTAGGTCGATCATATCCAAACTCGTAAATTAATAACACCATTAGAATGTACATTAATCTAACTAATAATTCTCTGTCTTCCCCATCTCCCTGTGTATATATATAGCGTAGCAATGTGCAGTACAAATTCGAAAGTCAAACGTGTACTGCACAAGCAATGCATATAACTGAAGTAGAGATAGAGTTGTTGACAAGACTATGGAAGCCGCAAGACAACTTCTCTCTTTCCTCCTCCTCTTGATCTCTCTGCTCTCTCTCCGAGTCTATGGACACGGGGGCGACGGCGGCAGCGGGCAAGATCAACCCGTCAACCTGCACGCCAAAGGCCTCATCGACGTCAAGATATGGTGCCTCGTGATCCTCCTCGTCGGTACCTTCGCCGGCGGCGTGTCGCCCTACTTCTTCCGGTGGAACGAGAGCTTCCTTCTGATGGGGACCCAGTTCGCCGGTGGCGTCTTCTTGGGCACGTCGCTGATGCACTTCTTGGCCGATTCCAACAGCACCTTCGAGGACCGCACAGACAAGACCTACCCTTTCGCCTTCATGCTCGCGTCGGCCGGTTACTTGCTCACGATGCTCGGCGATTGCATTATCATAATGGTGACCGACAGAGCGAAGAAGAAGGATCAGTCCAAGGTGGACGATGGCACACCGGAGGAAGGGAAGTCAGAGGCTGGCGGTGATGGCCATGGTCATGTCGCCGTCGTGGATCCGGCATTTTCCAGAACGACGTCGCTTGGGGACACAATTTTGCTCATACTTGCACTATGTTTCCACTCTATTTTTGAGGGGATAGCAATCGGAGTCTCAGGTATGTTTTAGATCACAAGTTAAGAATAATTCTCTAATATTTCATGCAATTAAAACTTGTTCTAATTAATCAGACACGAAGGCCGATGCTTGGAGGAATCTATGGACCATATGCCTGCACAAGATATTTGCGGCAATCGCCATGGGGATTGCACTGCTGAGGATGCTCCCGAAGCGGCCGTTCTTGACGACGGCGTCCTACTCCATGGCCTTCGCCATCTCGAGCCCGATCGGCGTCGGCATTGGAATTGCGATCGACGCGACGACGCAAGGAGCGGTGGCCGACTGGACGTACGCCATCTCCATGGGCATCGCTTGTGGGGTGTTCATCTACGTGGCAATCAACCATCTTATAGCCAAGGGATTCAAGCCCTACGAATCGAGCTACTTGGACACGCCGTTCATCAAGTTCTTGGCGGTGGTGGCTGGGGTGGGAGTCATAGCAGTGGTCATGATCTGGGATTAATTATATATATCAGCATGCATGGTATATATGCTAATTTGCATCTGGTACGTGATCCATTCGTCTTGTTTGTAAATTGTAATAGGGCTAGCTCCTCGAGTTGCTTGCCTTTTTGTTTGTCTCTATCCTTGTCTGCATTGATCCTTCTGTTTGCGATTTGCTATCTGATCAGAGTACTATGCTTAATTATGATCCTTGTCAACTACTTATCGTTTATGTAATAAGATCGATCGATCATGCTTTTGTTTCATACTTTTGTTTCTTAAGCACTTAGTGAAGAACTAAGATTAAAGAACAAAATAACCTTCTTAATTATGTGGCAAATAACCTATTGTGAGTTATTTCCATTTAGATATGAAATAGAGAAGCAGTACGAGAGAAACATAATTTCTGACTGTGTTTATTGAAGAATGACCTAAATACTCATAGGTAGTGAGTGGCTTGGAATAGGAAACTCGATAACTAGAGCAGTACTAGTAAATGCAACTCTTCTTAATCAGATTGCCACTACTTATGGACTAGCTAGAACCCAGATGGCTACTATATATCAATGATCAGGATGAAGCTAGTGACGTGAAACTAAGTAATGGTCCAATTTGTAGAATTTTCAGATTAGTCTTGCTTAGAGGGTGAATGCCACTGAAGAACCAAAACTATATATATGATTCTTCCCATCATAATTAAATTTGCATGCCTATATTGGACAAGCAAATGGCTCTTCCATATGTTCCTGTTTATACACGCTTTGAAAATAAATTTTAAGCATCCACTTTCAAATATTTTATAACTTGATAAAATAGCACTCTAGTAACAACAACTATAATTTGATAACTAAAGTTCATGTGTGCATTTCGACCATACCTTGTCTAATCATCTATCCATCCACTCGGTCAAATCTACAGAGCCAAAACTCTAAATACGCATAGTCGCATAGTTCAGTTGAAAATGGCCATAACGTAGATTGCAAGGTCAAGGCGATCATGATCAGGCTTACTATCGTTATTTGGAGAAGGGTCCTTAAAACCAGATGAAAAAGGAAAAAGGAAAAAATGATATGAAGAAATTGAAGGCACTTGCTTAATCAATTTATGTTATCATTACTTCAACAAGTTTGTGATTGCATAAGCTAGAATTCCCAAGTTGACAGCCTCGGTATCGATCTGAGTCACGATCGCCGGAGCACCTTTTCCCGCTCTGCCGAAGGACGTCTGGCATTGCCGAGCCATGGCGATGCCCTGGTTCAGCAACTGCTTCGCGGCGCCGTAGTTCCTCGCCCTGACGTTATCCTCCGCCCTGGCCGCCGCCGTGCCCATGTCGTCATACAACTTGGAGCACCCGTTGAGGAGCCGCCTCATGTCCGGATCCCTGACCTCCTTCTTCGCCATCTCGTCGACAAGGAGCTTGCCGACTTCGCTGGTGTTGACGGCCAGGTCCGAGGCAATCTGCGCCAGCCTCCACGTGTCGGCTTCGGTGCTTCCGCGGTGGCGGGAGAGGCTGTCGAAGCAGAACTTGTAGTTGACTCTGGGGTCGCTCTTGGCGGCTTCGCTGCAAGTTTGTTCCACGGAAGCTTCGACGAGTTGCAAGGTCATTTGGGCGTGGAACAGCAGGAGAGCGATGGAGAAAGAGAGGCCTTGCATGCGTTGTCGTTCCATTAGATCCTATCAACTCAGTTCCCTATCCAGCAGATTTTGTGTCTATGTGCTAGATATCTATCTATCTATTTATCGATGAAGTCACTGGCGGTAATTAATGGAGGAGTACTTTGTAACGCATAACGGGATACCTGCTAATTTATTGAGCACGATAAATGCCATTGAATTCTACAAATTTAATTTTCTACATTTTTTTAAAACTGGATTATGATAAGCCAGATTGTCATTTTTTATAAGAAAAAAAAGGGATTAGAGTGCAGACTAATGACAATCTAAAAGAAATATATACTGGTCAATCAAGACATACCAAACTGCAATTCAAGGATAAAGTTAACCTAAAAAGGGATACATGATCCACACTCCTCAGGTTTAGCCACCTGCAAAGACTTGAAAGGCATTGCCGCTTTACCAGTTTTTCTAAAAGCATTACAACGAGATGGCAACATTGATGTACTTAATGCTTTTCTCACGCTGAATTCAGGCAACGAATCTGATGGAGGTAGTTCCTTCAATGATTGAATAGAAGCCAATCATCAAGGCAAAACAGAGTTTAGGAAGGCCAACCACCAGGTCCACCACCTTTTGTCTGTCAAATCGTAACTCTAGAAATGTCTGAGAATTGATGCTTGTGCATGAGGAGATTTACCCATGAGAGCTTTGATCACAATTCACAAGTGCAAAATTTGAAGCACCAAGGTCGATTTCATAGAAGAAAAAAGAGTTTGCAAGCAAAAATTATTACCGATAACATAATGAGAAATTAATTAGTTCTTGTCACCAATCAACGATAATGCCTTCGATCTTATTTGCTTGAGACAGAAACAAAAAAACAACTTGACCTGTCTCTTGTTAATGTAAATACCAAATAAGAACGCGCAGTTGGTAAGGTATTTGGTAATCGACTCAATTTTAAGTCAAGAGAGATGGCCAACTTTTAATTGAAAAAAAGCAAAGTAGAATTATCAACAAGAATCCATTAGTGTCAAGCCAATAGATGTTTAAGAAAGATAGAATATGATTCATCATTCAAATTTCATATTCCAACAAAATACATTAGCATCGTGGAACCTTTTCCTAATCAAATAAATATTACAATAAACCATAAAAGGATCGTGTTTCCCAGTAGAGAAAAGACATCTTCGTCCAAGAAGATATTAGTAGAACATTACCAAAAAATTCATGCAAATCAGAAATTTCTACAACGTTTCTGCATATCAACTATTTACGATGAAACTTGTCGTAGAATCACCAACTTTCAAAGTTTGCATACCACCATCAAGCAGTCACATTGAAGATCTGATCCAGAATGGTGCACCAAGTTTGTTAACGCCTCCTGAAAATTGAACTTCTGTGGTGCCTGTCTGCAGATACAGGATTAGTTGCTGAGCTTCTGTTTCGCCTTGAAGCAGTAGAATTTGATCGTGACAGCCTAAAGAATGAGAAGAAGTTAGAAACAGCCCGTAAGATCCCCCCACTCTCCCTCGACCTGCTGCGTCTTGAAGTCCATGAGATCCTTCTTGGTGCTCCACTGTTGTTGAAACCACCATCCATCTCAGTATACACAACAGGAAATTCCCGTTCCCCTGGTCTTGTTCCCCCTGCGAACCTCCCCACCGCAAAACCTCCACCAGGAAGCCTCCATATTGTTAATCCCACAGTCTCCTCATCGTTTCCACGGGTGTCGGCATGCTCATCGCCTTCGGCTTCTGTTGCGTCCCTTGTCAGCACATCCCTTGGCATCTCATGGCGGCAAACGGGGCAGGAGTTCCGGAGCGAAAGCCAGCGAAAAATGCAATCTTGATGATAAATGTGCTTGCAGGGCATCTCCCTGGCCTCGGCCCCGAGCTCGAACGGGTCCATGCAGATGGCACAATGGCAGTCTTTCCCAATGTGGTCATCAACAATCTCTATGATAGGCATCGCTTCTATTGCGGCCTTCGACGCGTGTGGATACTCGCAACCCCCCTCACCACTGATGCCGTTGATCTCGATCCGCGCGAGCTGCTCGAGGAGGCGGTCAAAGCCCGCCCCCATAAGAAAATCCAAAATGCTTTCCGGCAAGGGGCGGAGACCCGATCCGGTGCCGTCGTCGTAGTAAAGTTCAAAGCTGTTAGCGGTGGCGGCGACATCTTCACCGAGACGGCCGCCGGATGGGCTGCGGAGGACGATGACGGGATTAAAAGGGGACCGGTCTCCAGGCGACCGGCGGCGGTTGCGGTGGAATCTGAGCTCGGAGGTCCGGAGAGGGCGGGAAGCCATATCGAAGGCGCCGAGGTCGGCTCGCTCAGCGTTAGAGTTGATCCGACGGCGGCGTGATTCGGAATCGTTAAGTTCGGGAGGAGGAGGGTGAGTACCCACCTCCTCGAGGAACCCTCCGTGGCAGTCGGGGCAGACGATGGCGCTCTCTTGCCGCACCCGGACGAAGCGGCTGCACTGGTAGCACCAATACGACGGCGTTGAAGAAGACATCAAATCGGACAAGAAGAACGGCAAAGATCCAATCTTTTCCCCCAAAACTAACGAAAAAGGGGACACCGCCACCCAAATTTCCGATCTTTCAAACGAATCCCTAAAACAAACAAATCAAAAGACTATTTCCAGCTGAAGAATCTCAAAAAACAATCGCGAAAAGAAGGGAAATGTACCAAATTGCTAGCTCAATTCGTGATCGCACACTTGCAAGGAGGGGATGGAAGCTCCAAAATAACCCGAGACATGGGGAAGGGATTTGGGGAGGGAGATGGAGCGGGACCGGGGACGAAGCATCTTTGGCGGAGCCGCGTGAGGCTGATGACAAATATGTACGTTCCCTTAACGGCCGTTGCTTTCTGGTCCAGATTCACACTACTATTGGAAGAAAGAACTAACGCCGTCAAGACGAGAAACGTTGACTAGTTGACATCGTCGCAATTTGAATATATTCACCCATGAAAAAAAGTAAATAAAAAAAATCCAAGGGATATAACAACAACCATAACTATTATAATATAGAATAAAGTTGTTATGTAATAACTATTATATTATTTTAACAGTCATGTAATAGTTGTTATGTTAAATTTAAATAATTTTAATTAAATTAAAATTTAAAAAATATTAAATCAATTTATTTTACTTCAATTATGAACAAGAATATTTGTAAATAAAAATAATTTTAGGAAAACAATGGTGGATCATTATATTGTTTTTTTTTAAAATTAATTTTCTGTTCTTATCTTTCCTAGCTTTCTGATACCACTTCTCCCTTTTTCTTTGCAGGATTCAGACAAATCATGGTTGATGGATGGCACAAGAACCCATTGCTGTCGCAAGCAGATGCTCCCTCCTCCTGTTCCATACGCTGCATCCACTGCACATGAGCCCATTACGATTCTATCACCCCCAATCAATTCTTGTTCCATAATGATTCTCTGCCACCACACTTTTGTCTCAGACAATGTTCTATTTCCATCCCATTCAACTAAACATCAACTGTTGGAGTAGAGATTTCTCTTTCTTTAGTTTATTTTATTCTCAAGTGTATGTATGTGATTTTCCCTTTCCCACATCATCCATGTGTCCTGACTGAGAAAATGCAGGTCGACATGTGTAAAGCATAGGCTAACACATGCATAAGAAACTTTCAGGAGATGGAGAGTTGGTGTTTCTTTTGTCCTCTTCAGCTCGTGGACCTTTTGAGCATCACTTAAAGGTGAAAGCCATTTAGTGTCCGAACACTAGTGTTTAAGGGATGCCCAGTAGTTAACTAATATTGCCCTATGCCTTTGAATATTTCAAAAGCCATGCAAATTTTATAAATATATCAAAAGTTTATAAGATGTCTCTATTTTTTTTTTCTTTTTACACTGTGTTTTGATTAGTTGATACCCCAAAACAGAGAGACTCAGGAAAACAAAGTGTGCAGACAGAGATTCTTTAAACTTGATAACTGTAGATCTTCGAGATATTGTAAACTTCCAAATTTTAATGATTGTTGGTGGGAGCAGGAAAAGCAGTTTGCAAAGCCCACCAACTAAGAAGACCATAAAAATTGGTATAAATAAATTAAGGGAAAAAAAAAGAAAGATAATGAAAAAATTCTCATATAATTTTATTTAGGAATCAAAATACACTTTTTATATAATAAAAATTAATAAATAAGGGGAAAATAAATAATAAAAGAAAAAAACTATTCTATCAAAAATAAATTATTATTCTATCAAAAATAAATTATTTTCAATCGAATCAATCTAATTGATTGTATTCTTTTTCACCTATTATTTGATTAACTTTCCATAAGAAAAGATTTGATTGTTTTCCATACTCTCCTTCAAACTTGCTATAGATATTGATGAGACCAAGTTTGTCTGAAATTTATGAGTTTGTTCAGATAATTCTTGTATAAGAAGACCGGCTAATTGGTGACATATAGGAATATTCTCAATATTGATAACACCTTCATCTACCTTTTCTCTAATGAAGTGATGATCAACTTTCACATGTTTCGTTCGAACATGACGATCAACTTCTACATGTTTCATTCGATCATGATGAACTGGATTGTGAACTATACTGATAGTCAATTTATTATCACAATGAAGTAGCATAGTATCTTTAAACAGAATTTGAAGTCTTTCATCACTCTTTTGATTTAGATGAGTTTACAAATTCCATGAGTGATAGTTCTGTATTCCGTTTCAGCACTACTTCTTATAAGCAAAGATAATTTTTTGCTATGTTATGTCACTAAATTCCCCCATACTATTGTGTAATACCTAGAATTTGACTCCTATCATCAATTGATCTTAGTCAATCTGCATTAGTGTATGTGCACACTCTTCTATCTCAAATTTTTGCAAAGAATAGATCTTTTTCAGAAGTTTATTTTAAATATCTCAAGATTCTGTATACTACATTTAGTTGATCTTGATATAGTAAGTACATATATTGACTTACTAGACTAACTACACAGATACTATTTGAGCGTGTATGTGAGAGATAGATGAGTTTTTCAACAAAACGCTGATAACTATCTTTGTCAATTGGATTTTCTTCAAATATTTTTCTCTTATTCTTTAATTCAATTGGCGTGTTACTTGGTTTACATCCCAACATGTCAATTTCCTTTAACAGATCTAAAGTGTATTTTCTTTGAGCGACTGAAATATCTTTTGTGTTTCGAGCAATTTCCATTCTCAGAAAATATCTTAATGTTCCAAGATCTTTAATTTTAAATTCTCGTGTCATTATTTTCTTAATTTCTTTCAATTCTTTATTATCATTCTCAGTGATGATATCATAAACATACACTATAAGAATGATGATATTTCCTCTATCAGAGTGTTTCACAAATAGTGTATGTTGTGCTTGTCCTTAAATATATCCAAAGTTCTTGATTACCTTGGAGAATGGATCAAACCAAACACTATGTGAATGTTTTAAACTATAGAGAGATTTGTTGAGTTTGCATATAATTTTACCATCTAAATTTTCTTCAAATCTTGGAGGTTGATTCATATAAACATCCTCTTCAAAATCTCCATTGAGAAAGATATTTTTTATATCAAGTTGATATAATAACCAATCTAAATTAGCTGCCGATGATAAAAGAATTCTGACAGTATTAAGTTTGGCAACAAGAGCAAAAGTCTCAGTGTAATCAATCCCACAAATTTGAGTAAAGCCTCTAGCCACCAGATAAGCCTTATGCCTTTCTATTGAACCATCAACCTTGTACTTAATAGTGAAAACTCATTTGCAATCAATAACATATTTCCCTTGTGGCAATTCCACCAAATCCCAAGTATTATTCTGTTTAAGAGCATGTATTTCTTCAAGAACAGTAGTTTTCCACTCTGGAATAGCTAGTGTCTCCATGATAGATATAAAAATTAAATCACTAGATAATTTTGAAAAGAAAGCATGAAATAGGGAGGATAGATTAGAATAGGAGATAAAGTTCGAAATGAGATGTTTGGGACGGGATCAGATACCCTTTCTGAATGCAATAGGTATATCAAGATCGAAAAATGCACTTGACTTGTTATAGGATTCTATCATCGGTTCATCTTCTTGGTTGTGCTATAGAATTCACAATTTCTTCATTAGATTGAGAAGTTTTTCTCCTTGAATAAACTAGGATATCCAATTTTTTACTCAATAATTCCTCTGTTTCACTAATTTGAGGGCTGACTTAAATATGATCAGATATGTAGAGAGGTGTAGTGTCCAAATGAACACTAAGGGCAGGAAGGGTATCTTCATCATCTTTTGAGGGAGTTCTACTGCCACCACAGTCGTCACCATGATCGTGTGGTGTAACACAACTAGGCCATGACACACTCTGATTCTCCTCTTCCACCACTTTTAAAACTTCATCATCCTTCTCCTCTTGAAGCAAAGTGTGAGATAAATATGGAGTACCTTCAAAAAAGTGGCATGACAAGTAACATATATTTTCTTTATTTGTGGATAATAACATCGATAACGTTTTTGAATAAGAGAATACTTGTCAAAGATAGTTTTAAGGGCTCGAGGGTTAAATTTGTTATGCTTATAGGCACGCACGGATATGCACAAAAGTCATACATCCAAAGGTCTTTAATAATAGATTATTGAAGTTGAAAATTTATGAATATATTTGGGTGAGAAGGGACAAAGGTGTGAAAAAGTTTATGGAGCGATTAAGCAGACAATTGATAAGATACGTGGTTGTAAGGATTGCATTGCCCCATAAATATTTTAGAACATGAATGATGAACATAAGGGCACAAGCAACCTCCAACAAATGATTGTTTTTAAGTCTAGAAACTTCATTTTATTGTGGAGTATCAACATATGAGCTTTGATGAATAATTCTATTTTCCACTAAATAATCACCTAAAATGACATTGAAATATTCTTTGTCATTGTCGGTTCTAAGAATTTTGATATTTGTTAGGAATTGATTTTATTGAAGGCTTTGAAGATGTTACTAATTTCAGACTTGTCCTTAAGAAGATAAACCCAAGTAACCTGTGTATGATCATCAATGAATGAGATAAACCATCTTTTCCTATGAGAAGTGTAAATTTGTGAGGACCCCAAATATCACTATGAATTAATGAAAATGAAATAGATGGTTTATATCGTTTGAGAGAGAAATGAGTGTAAGTATGATTGACTAGTCGACACACTTCACAATTAATAAAAAAAATAATCTTTATTTGTAAACAATGATGGAAATAGACGCTTCAAATAACCAAAACTTGGATGACCAAGATGATAATGCCAAGACATTATCTTCCTATTATTAGAATCAAAAAAAGTAACATGAGATACCAAAGACTAACTATTTTTATCCTCGAAGTAATAAAGACCTTCATGAATTCTAGCATTGCCAATCTTCTTCCCCGATAGTAGGTCCTGAAAAAGACATGACAAGGGTAAAAATTTAGCAAAACATTGATTATCAATGGTGACTTTGCTGACATAAATCAAATTGCATTTTAGAACAGGTACATGTTTCAAATGATATGTTGAGACAATTGAATATTACCTATATGCCAACAACTACAGTTAATGATCCATTAGCATTTCAAACTAGTATAGTGAGTGAGAAGATGGATAATAGGAGAAAAAAAACTTAAGCCACGTGTCATATGGTTAGAGACCCCAAAATCAATTATCCAAGGGGTTATTGAATGGTTAAGAAATGATGAATTGAGTTTACTAGATTGAGTCATGAAGCATAAACCAACAATATAGCTGGAAGACGCATTGAGGACCATTTTGTTGAAGAATTTATAATATTGTTCAATATGTTCTTTGGTGAAGGTGGTAAGAACTGTTATATTTGAAAGGTGTTCTAAGACAATTATTATTTATTGGATAAATAAAAATTTATTATTTGAGTACACATTTTTTATGTGTTTAATTGGATCTTAAACTCATATACTGAATGTCCGCAATACGATTTATAGCATGAGAGAATTTGTGATTGAATCACAACTAGTGAGTATCTCTACATGTGCAATTATAAATGTATTAAAATTATCCATAGTCGAGGAATTGATGAGTATGAGCGTCATCGATTTTGTTGAGACTAGCACGTTTTAAACTCTTTAGTTTTTCAAGCAGCTAATCTCACTGGCTGGAGACATTCGATGTTGAGAGTTAAACGTGGATGCTAGTTAAAAGTAACTAATTCATTGGAGTGACCTGTCATCAGACTTCATATAGTTCTATACATATGTTAATGAAGATCTCAGTGCAACTTAAATATGAGTTTTTGTCTTTGACTTGCGGTATTCAAGTCACTTTAGTCATGGAAGCTTATACTTTGATATTTTAAGTAAACATCTTTAAGGAGATATGGATCCAGGATGATTGGTTATAAGTCGAAGTGTCCGAATGTGTTTGAATAATTCATAGAAAATTCACCACTCTTTGTAAAAAGAGACGTATATCTTACGACTGCTTGTTAGGATTGTTATTGAAAGTATTTGACCAAAGCATCACATGTCAAGAGTATGACACTCTTGGGCACATGTACGAGTAACTTGAATCCACAGGATAAGAAAATAAGCTTGGACTAGGTGTGACGTAGTCAGTCTAGTGGGGACTGATACATATAAATCATGTTATGAACTAAGTGGCTATAAGACGGTGAAAACAATGAGACACATTTTATTGTAGTTGTTGAAGAGTTTAAAAATAGTTCTGAAATCAATCATTGATTTTTTCAATCAATTAGGGATCATGATGTATTACTAGGTGCTACTCATGATCATTCCATAATTAATGATTAATTACGGATGGTCAACATAATCGGGAACCTATTGGGTTACACACAATATAAGTTTCTCTGAAGGACTTAAAACAAGTTTGAGAATTTGATTCTCAATTCGAGAGAAAGATGGTTTAGTTGGAC
>JBBMKF010324222.1:0-15240 GCA_037834155.1 Curcuma caesia
TTGATGCTTCCTACTCACTTGAAGTCTCTTGGTCACTCTCACGTGCCATCAATGTCATGTGTCTAGTGATGTGACACAACTCTTCTTCATCATCCGATTAGTCGCTACTTGATGTATCTCATGTGGCTTGGGCCACTCTCACTTCCTTCTTTTTTTTTTCTCCTTCTTTTTCCTTTCCTTCTTCTTCTTCTCCTTCTTTTCTACAAACAAGGCAATACCTTTCTCTTGTTGGTGCAATCTTGCCCCAAGTGAATTGGATTTTAATGTTTGACTAAAATGAGTCTAAGTTAGGCAATGTTGGTGATCTAACGTGTGTGAATTGAGTTCATAGGAAAGTCCAGGTTGGAAGACTTGACAAATGGTGAAGTCCCGGAGGCGCGGCCTCTTGGCAAAGGTGAAGTCCCGGAGGCGTGGCCTCTTGGCAAAGGTGAAGTCCCGGAGGCGCGGCCTCTTGACAAATGTGAAGTCTTGGAGGCACGACCTCTTGGCAAAAAAAGACTTAGCACGACGAATCTGAGGGAAACGTCTCAAGCTAGTGCAAGAAAGGGCACGAGGCTTGTGGAAGGCGTTTGAAGGCTTGCATCAAGGCTAAGGGATGAAGAAGAAGCTGGAAGGGGAGTTTCAGCTTGATCAGTCGACTGACCAGTTGACTAGTCGACTAGAGCAGTCGACTGCTCTTGGTGCAGTCGCTTGATGGTTGATCAGAAGCACACACAGACTTCACAGAAAGATCAGTCGAGTGGAGCAGTCGACTGCTACATGACCGTTGGAGCGATAGCTGGCTAATTAAATGCAAATTAAAGAGTCGTTAAAGTCCATCAGTCGACTGGCCCTTGGAGCAGTCAACTGATGTACGGAAATACATAAAAAGAGCAGACGACGCTGAAGAAACTAACAATTCTTTTTCTCATATTCTCTGGCAATTCTTTGGATCTATAAAGCTCTACTCTTCCTCTATACTTCACTACCAATTCTTGTGAAAGGAAGAGATCAGTTTGTGAAGGTTTTCTCCACCTTCGAAGCGTACTTCGAAAAGGAGGGTTTTTCATAGTGGAACGGTCGTCTGTGTGTGTGGATCCTTGGATTAGTCACCTCGTTGAGGTGGATACCAAGTAAATCAACGGGTTAGCGATTGTTCTCTTTTTTTGTTATTATTTTCGCTTCCACTGACGTTTTCGCAGGAAAGTTCGAGAAATTACTATTCACCCCCTCTAGCGAACGCCTCGGTCCCAATAGGAGTAGCAGCCTTAGGCTGTGAACCAAGTAAAAAACAAAGTGTGTTTTTATTTTCTATCCTTCTTTTCTACTTAAGATTCTCGTTTCCGTGTTTTGCTTTCACGTATACAATCGAAAAAAGCATAAACACGTTATTCACCCCCCCCCTCTAGTGTGTTTTCTTCGATCCTACAACCACAAGGAGCTTCTCCATAACTTTGAAAAAGTCAAAGATGAGAAAAAGCTATTCATGGGGAACTCAACAACCTTAGACATCAATGGCCGAGGCAAAAGTGGTGGACAAGGAGCTGACTTTGAAAAATGTGTTGTATGTTTCAAAAATTATAAAGAATTCAATATCTGGATCACTTCTGAGCAAGCATGACTTTCATATTATTTTTGAATTGGATAGAGTTATTATATGTCACGTCCCGAGAGATGGTTGTCTGAAAAATTTCATCAGCATCTCCGATCTCCTTTACCGATTTTATAACTGGCCTGGGATTGACAGTCAATTTCCATCATATTGAAGGTAAAGATAACATTTTAGCTAGCGCCTTATCAAGACTTGTCTGCAGTTTGGCAGGAACATGGTAGACATGGCAGCCTCTAGAGAAGGCTCTTCAAACAGTGGAAGAGATCCTGAAGCAGATCAAAGCCCGACCCAATCCTCAAGCCTCACAACATTTGGTGGGCCTTATCCATACTATGCTGAATAAGATACAATGTAAATTGGACATCAAAAATCCTGAGCTTACTATTGAAGATAAACCGTTAAAACATGTCACTCCTTAGATGCAAGATGCTTTTCGAGGCATATAAAAACTCTACTAGATTTGAAGGTTATAAGACCAAGTACAAGTAGGCATCGTACCACAGCCATCATTGTACACTCAGGTACTACAGTTGATCCGAAAATAGGAAGGGAGGTAAAAGGTAAAGAAAGGTTAGTATTTAATTACAAACGCCTTAATGATAACACTCATAAAGATCAATACAGCCTTCCTAGTATTCAGACAATCATAAAAAGGGTGGGGAATAGTTGAATATTTTCAAAATTCAACTTGACAAGTGGTTTTCATCAAGTCGCTATGCACCCGGAATCGATTAAGTGGACGACGTTCTGGGTCCCTGATGGTTGGTTATGCCCTTTGGACTCAAAAATGCATCGGCTGTCTTCCAGAGAAAAATGGATCAGTGTTTCAAAGGTACAGAGGAATTTCTCGCCGTATACATTGATGAGATCCTGATTTTCTCGAAGACAGAAGCAGATCATGAGAAACATCTGAAGACAATGCTCAGTATCTGCAAGAAAAATGAGTTAATACTGAGCCCCACCAAAATAAAGATAAGAAGCCCTACAATTGAATTCCTAAGAGCCACCATTGGAAACTGCAAAATTAAGCTCCAAGAGCATGTTATCAAGAAGATAGCAGATTTCAATGATAAGGAGCTTCAAACTACAAAAGGCCTTCGTTCATGGTTGGGCCTTTTAAATTACGCAAGGAGTTACATACCTAATATGGGTCGAATCCTGGGTCCATTATATTCAAAGGTGAGCCCAACTAGAAAGAAGAAAATGAACGCTCAACAAGGAGGAGTTCGACGCCAAATACCAAAGTACGGTAGTAGGTGTTCATCCACGAATTATGTTTGCCTACAGGTACCTTGAAGAAGAGTGAAAGAAGGCGGCCTTCAGTCGGTCCTTGAAGAATCTAACATTCTGTAATCAAATCCCTATCCCGGGATATTACAAAAATCCCGAGAAGAAATATGGCATAAGGAGATCAACCACATATAAAGATAAACCTCACAACTCTCACTCCAGGATCGAAAAGAGAAAGCATCTGATCAGAAACAAGAAGTGTAAATGCTACCTTTGTGGAGAAGAGGGACACTTTGCAAGAGAATGCCCCAAGGAGATGAATAACACAAGAAGGGTGGCATTATTTGAAGGTATAGAGATCTCGGAGGACTACGAAATTATGTCAGAACAAGAAGGGGATGATCAGTCAGATTCAATATACACTATTTCAGAGGGTGAAGACTAAGGTGTGAATTCTTTAATTTCTGAAGAATACTTATGTGTCTTTATTGAATAGAGCAACTCATATATGGTTGGGAAAACTGGTGGATGGCAACCCTTGGTAAGAGTAACCCGGGAGCAACATGACTGCAAGCATCTATGGGATTACTTGCAGTTCTCAGCTCAGGATGGATTTCAAGGATTGTCTCTCAATTCTCAGCTCAGGATGGAGTCAGTACCTAGGGCAGAGAACAATAGGAGAGAAGGGAACACAAGTGGAGAGACAAACGAAGCAAACTCTTTATTTATAAACTTCAGAGGGAAGTAAGACACGAGTAATGCTCGTCTGCCTTGCAATCCATTACAAGCAGGCTTAAATAGAGAAAGAAAAGGTGATCATTACATGTCGGATGCTCATTGGGCCCCATCGTCACATGTGGAGATTCTTTTCTTCTCAATCAAGTCACTCAGACGAGTGGCGGGACAGCGCTACTATACAAAAGCAAACAAAACCATGGGCTCAAAACCATGAGCACTTCTAGTTTTACAAAACTAGGAATCCAAGTGGACCCCTGTTGAACAATATGACACATGGACAGCCACCTTTGGGTGCTTTTCAGGCACACTGTTCGTCACGACAATAGAAAAAGGGCACTTACACATTGGCCCAACACTAACACGTGGTTGCGCTGGGAATCCGAGTCCACCACGCTCCATTATTGACTCTGATAATGTACAGCCTTTTGGTGGTTGGCTGTACGGAGCCGTCGCTGGTTCTTGCCTGACGAACCAGCAACTCTGTCACCAATCTTCATGGCGTCTGTCGCAGTCGCTTTCCGTCTTTCTTCTGCAAAGGATTCCAACGGAAACGCCATCTCCTCATCCTTGCTGGTTCAGGTTTGATTTGGGTCGGGCTTGATTTCTGGGTCGTGATTGGATTTGTTGCAGGTGTCGAGATGGCTTGAACAGTACAAGGCCCGGGCCTGCTTTTGCTCAGTCACCTTTCCTCTCTCCTAGCGTCGCCCTACGTCGGAGTTGTTCATCTTCTTCCATCGCCAATAGTACGGATTCAGCCATCGTTGCGGTGGCACTCGTAGAAGATGTCGAGAAGGCGGCAGTGGTGCTAGGTCACCACTTCCCCCACCACCTTCCGAAAATGGATGGGACATCCATTTACTTGTCGGGGAATAGTAAGGATCTACCGACTGTGCATCGTCCCATCTTTGAGGTTCTTCAGCCTGTCGACAGCGTAGGCATGCTGTAGACTCATCGGCTGCTTCACAGGAGCAGGTCGTGGTTGTCTCCCATGAAGAGGCTGACTCCTCGGTAGATACAGTCTCCCATGAATATGAAGATGTTCCAGAGGAAGTCCTGCAAGAGTCAGTGTAATCAGTGGAACCCGAGCAAGTATTACCAGATGCATCGCTGGTCACTGAGCTATTTCGGTCATCCGTCTCCCAGTCGGATGAGGTACGACTTTCTTCGAATGCAGAGCGCGAGGATACGTCGTCTAATCCGGATGCTAAAGCATGCTGGCAGGGACAGTCGGGCGGTGACTGTGCTTCATCAAATGAGGCTGATGATGCTTCATTTACACAACAACGCTAGACTGGTTGTTGTGGAGACGAGCCTTCGTAAGGATATTTCCCGTAATCCTCACTTCTTCCCTCATCGTAGTCTGGGTCACTCCATACCTCGATGGATGCTTGTTCGTTGTAGAAATCACTTATCCCATAATTAAAAGAATACGATTGTTCTTCACCATCTGAGTAATAGTAGTAGGATCCTTCCATACCTACGTGAAGATCTCGAACAAAGGTTAAGCAGAATGGGGTTGTGCTTGATGTGGTTACCAACGTCAAAGGCGGTGGCTACTTCCTGATACAACGAGGCCTACTCTTGTAGCCTTCACCTCAGGGACTCAACTTCTCCCTGCTGCGCCTTCTGCGTCTTACGGCGGTTACGTCTTTTGTATCTTGATGTCCTTCGGCGAATTCGACAGCCAGTAGACTTCGCACGCAGACGCTTTCTTCAAAGGCAATACGCAACGAACATAGCGCCTTGCACGGCTCGAAACCTCTGCAAGACTCCTTTCAAGCTCAGATACTAGAATAAAAAGATCGTCTCTTAGTTCTCAACTCAGGATGGAGCCGGTACCTAGGGCAGATAACAATAGGAGAGAAGGGAACACAAGTGGAGAGACAAACGAAGCAAGCTCTTTATTTATAAACTTCAGAGGGAAGTAAGGCACGAGTAATGCTCGTCTGCCTTACAACCCATTACAAGCAGACTTAAATAAAGAAAGAAAAGGTGATCATCACATGTTGGGTGCTCATTGGGCCCCATCATCACATGCAGAGATTCTTTTCTTCTCAATCAAGTCACTCAGACAAGTGGCGGGACAGCGCCACTTTACAAAAGCAAACAAAATCGTGGGCTCAAAATCGTGAGCGCCTCCTCATCGGCTGCTTCACAGGAGCAGGTCGTGCCCATGAAGAGGCTGACTCCTCGGTAGATGCAGTCTCCCATGAAGATGAAGATGTTCCAAAGGAAGTCCTGCAAGAGTCAGTGCAATCAGTGGAACCAGAGCAAGTATTGCCTGATGCATCGCTGGTCACTGAGCTGTTTCCGTCGTCCGTCTCCCAGTCGAACGAGGTATGACTTTCTTCGGATGCAGAGCGCGAGGATACGTCGTTTGATCCAAATGCTAAAGCGTGCTAGCAGGGACAATCGGGCGGTGACTGTGCTTCATCAGATGAGGCTGATGACGCTTCATTTACACAACAACCCCAGACTAGTTGTTGCGGAGACGAGCCTTCGTAAGGATATTTCCCGTAATCCTCACTTCTTCCCTCATCGTAGTATGGGTCGCTCCGACCTCGATGGATGCTTGTTCGTTGTAGAAATCACTTGTCCCATAATTAAAAGCATACGATTATTCTTCACCATCTGAGTAATAGTAGTAGAATCCTTCCATACCTACGTGATGATCTCGAACAAAGGTTGAGCAGAACGGGGTTGTGCTTGATGTGCTTACCAACGTCAAAGGCGATGGCTACTTCTTGACACAACGAGGCCTACTCTCGTAAGCTTCACCTCAGGGACTCAACTTCTCCCTGCTGCACCTCCTGCGTCTTACGGCAATTATGTCTTTTGTCTCCTGATGTCCTTCGGTGCGTTCGGCGGTCAATAGACTTCGCACAGATATCTTCTTTAAAGGCAATACACAACGAACACAGTGCCTTGCACGGCTCGAAATCTCCTCAAGACTCCTTTCAAGATCTGATACCAAGAATAAAAAGGATCGTCTCTCAGTTCTCAGCTCAGGATGGAGCCGTACCTAGGGCAGAGAACAATAGGAGAAAAGGGAGCACAAGTAGAGAGACAATCAATCTCTCCCAAGCCAATCAATCTCTCCCTACCAACATCACAATTCTCAATCTTTTCGCTTCCTTTAGAGTCTAGACAACTAGCCTTGTGATATCACTATAGCTATCAACAGTCCCTGTAGATTCGATACTTTTTATTATTTGATGACGATCGTATACTTGCGGGAGTTATTAGTGAGCTTGAAGTCTAGATTGTAACCACGGGACTGAAGGGTGGAGAAGTAAGTGAGTGGGAGGACCGGATCGTCGATTGCTGAGAGGAGGGAGGTTGAATCTTCTTCGGCATTGCTGCCAACAAAAGTGGTGCAGCGGCGCTGAGATCGCAGAGGTCAGAATCCGCGGCGGCAAGGCATCGGGCATCGGTTGTGTAGAGGGGCGATCGGGGGGTGGGGAGTTGGCGCAGCGCGACAGGAAGCAGAAGTCGTGATTCCCGTCTAGGGTTTGCTTCATCGGTGCTCGACCTTTAAAGCCTGAAATCTGCGAGGTTTTCAATGCCGGACGCGAGCGTGCGGGGTCGCGGGTCACGCAAAAGAGCAGGCGGGCGAAATCGCGATTCAGTTATAATGAGGAGTAATAGTAACTCTCAAACCGGGATTAGGCTAAACTGGTTTAAAACCTAAGGTTTACTGTAACAATTGGACCAGTTCCTATAGCGAACCAGATTTAATCTTGATTCGCTTGGTTCACTAACCAAATGATCTCTGATTTGATCCAAATTAGTTTTGTTCAATTTGTCTTCGCAAGATGAATCTTCTCATCCCTTTTATTTTATCAAAATCTCTTCCATCACAAATCAAACCAAGTTGGTTCAATTTGATTCAAAACTAAATCGTTTGGTTCACTAACCAAACAATCTCTGATTTGACCCAAATTGATTTTATTTATTTCGTCTTCGCAAGACGAGTTTCATTCTCCCCCACTAGTAGAATTTCTTGTATCTTACATTATGTCCAAAATAGAATATTTGTAGGGAAGGACTATGTAATTGATGAGCTATTTAAGTTCAGTGTAATGATCATTAGGTCCAAGAATAATAAAATGAAAACTCTTTCATTTATATGCTTAAGTCTTCCTATTTGTGATATGGTAAACTAGGACATGTTACCTACGATATTGTGTAAATTAATTAACATGCAAAGCATACCTACATTCCATCTTTATTTAAACCACAAGTGTAAGACTTGTGTTGAAGCACAAATAACAAGGCTATCCTTTCAACATGTTGAAAGAAGAAGTGAACCACTCAATCTGATCCACACTGATGTGTGCGACCTAAAAGGGATACCAGCATATGGTAGGAATAAGTACTTCATCATTTTGATTGATGATAACACAATATATTATTATGTATCTTCTCAAAAGTAATGATGAAGCTATAGAAAAATTTAGTCTTTATAACAATGTGAATGAAAATCATCTTAATAAGAAGATTAAGATGGTGCGAAGTGACCAAGATAGTGAATATGTATTAACATTGTGTGTTGAACATGGGATTAGATAGGAAACAATAATTCTCTATACTTCTCAACAAAATTGTATTGCTAAGCAAAAGAATCATACTCTGAAAAAATGATGAATGTTCTTCTATTAAACTTTGGATTGTCAGAGTATATGTAGGGGAAGTTGTTTAACAACTAATTACCTTTTACATAAGGTGCCCTGGAAGAAAATAGATAAAAGCCCTAATTAGTTGTCGAATAGAAGAAAGTCATCCTACAAATACTTGTGAGTGTGGGTGTCTTATAAAGGTTTTGGCATCTAATCTGAAAAGGATTAAGATAGGACCAAAGACTATTGATTACATATTTATTTGATATACACATAATAGCAATGCTTACCTATTCCTTGTATATGAGTCTCAAATATCAGAGATATACAAGAACTCAATTATTGAATTGAGAAATGCCTCTTTCTTTGAACATATATTTCCATGTAAGACCCAAGAGGAAGAAAGTTTCTTAAAATAGACATTTGAACCACAAGAAGAAGAAGAAGCAGATGAACCAGTTGAGGTTGAGTTCAAACGAAGTAAAAGAGCTCAGGTGGAAAAATCCTTTGGAATAGATTTTATCACTTTTATGTTGGAAAAGTGAACCCAAAGTTACTTAGAACTTGTAAGCTCTTCTGAGATACCTTAATGGAAAGAGCTAATTTCATATGAAATTGAATCTATCTTGCATAACCATACTTGAAAACTTATGGATCTTTCTTAAGGAAGTAAATCACTGGGTTGCAAGTGGATTTTCAAGAAAAAATAAAATTAGATGGCACGATTGATAAGTACAAGGCTAGATTGATAATTAAATGTTACTGATAAAAGAAGGTCTTGATTACTTTGATATGTATTTTTCGATATCTAGAATAACTTCTATTAAACTGTTGTTGGCTATTCACCACTCTATAAAATTTGGAAATATATTAAATGGATGTAAAGATAACTTTTTTAAATGGGGATTTAAAAGAGAAAATATACATGGAGCAACTTAAAGGGTTTTTTGCACTAGAGTTGGAAAATAAGGTTTGTAGATTGGTGCAGTTGTTATATGGCTTGAAACAAGCTCTAAAGAAATGGAAAGAAAAGTTTGATAATGTTATGAAGGAAAATGGATTTAAAATCAATGAATGTGATAAATGTGTTTATATTAAGGACATTGAGTATGACTATGTCATCTTATGTCTTTATGTAGATGACATAATTATCATTAGGAGCATTGATAAGATAATCAAATCCACTAACGATATGTTAAACTCAAGATTCTATATAAAAGACATGGGCCTAGCTAATATATTTCTAGGAATTAAAATTCTTAGGATATCAGAATGAATTGTTCTAAATTAGCCTTATTATATGGATAAGATTCTTGAGAAATTCACTAATAATGCTATTGTGTTGGCACAAACTTCAATGATAAGAGTCAACATCTACCGAATAATCGAGGAGAGAGTATCTTTCAAATAAAGGATTCTAGAATAATTGAAAGTTTAATATACTTAATGAGTTGTACACGATCAGACTTAGCCTACGTAGTGAGTAAACTAAGTAAATACACAAGTAATCTCGATGTTAAACACTGGAAAGGGATAACGAGAGTACTAAGGTACTTGAGATATACTCATGATTATGGATTGCACTATACGATATATCCTACTATGATCAAAGGATAAATGATATGAATTGGATATTTGATATGAAAGACTTAAAATCAATCATTGAGTATTTGTTCACATTAAGAGGTGTAGGCATTTCATGAAAATTTTCTAAACAAGCCGTAATAATTAGATCTATAATGGAATCTGAGTTTATAACCCTTGAAAAATGTTGTTAAGGTAGAATGACTACCATAATTCTTAGAAGATATTCTTAGATGGTCGAAACTTATGTCATCGATTTGTATACATTGTGATAGTCAATTAGCTATTGGACGGATATAAAGTCATCTGTATAATGGTAAGTCTAAATATATACACTGTAGATACAATATCATTAGACAACTACTCTTAACATGAGTTATCACTGTTACTATGTAAAGTCAAAGGATAACCTAGAAGATTTACTAACAAAAAGGTTAAATAGAAAGTTAATTGCAAGTTCATTACGAGGAATGAGATTGATGCCTGTGGATTATAGGAGTGTCAAAAATGGACTCGGCCTGCCAACCCGACCCAACCCAATCCAAAAACATCAAGTTAGAGTTGAGGGTTCAGGTCGGGTTCGAATTGAAGGTTTTGAATTGGCGTAAATTTGGATCAGATTCGGGTCAAATTTAGGTTAATGCTGGTTGACCCAGATTTAGGATTTATAGGAATTTTTTAATGGTTAAATCAAATTTTATTTTAAAACTTAAGATGTTTTATGTAATATTAGTATGACAATGATAAAATATTAAGATAAAAATAAAGAATTATTAGAAAAAATAGGAAAATAATTTATTTGAGTTTTTTAAGTTAGTTGGGTTATACATGTTTGGGTTTAGGATTTCGAGTTGAATTCGAATTCAGGTCGAGTTCAAATTGAGATTTTTTTAATGATATTTATTTCAACCCAACCCGAACCCACCCACCACTCAAATTGCCACCCCTAATGGAATATGTTAGTGCAAAGAAAATCCAACTTATGCTAACTAAAGATTACAAAAAATATGTTCAATGGGAGAATCTAATTGTACCGATTAAGTAGATCACTATGGGGGAACTATCCAATGGACAAGTGATACCCGTAAAGGATAGAGGTTAAAGTGTACAACTTTTAATAATCAAGTGGAGTAATGTGGATTAATCTTGAGAGATCACCTATGTGAGTAGGAAGTGGGATCACTTTGAAGAGAATTGAAAGACGCAATTCTTTGAACCTCGCACAGAACCAAGTGTGTTTATGATCAAGAATGGACACACCTACAAGAACTAAGTTGTATCAAGGAGAGTCCTAAGTGAGATATGTAAATATTTATACAAATGGTAAAACTATTCAAGGGCATCACGTCTACTAGTCATATAATAAGTAAACATGTCTTCACAAGGGAATGTTCAAAGAATATAATCTACTTGTCCTATATAAGACTCGACTATTGAATGTTATCACATACTTTATTTCCATCCATGTGGAGGATTGTTAGAAAAATATAAATGGAAGAAACTCCATTATAAATGGGATATTAGTCCTACATTGGGAGTTAGGTGGCTTGAAGGTTGATTTATAATGAATCACAATAATTAAAGTTGTGAACATGTATGGACAGAGACTCTCTCTCACACACACACGTGGGTAGGGGTGCAAATCTAGAGCCCGAATTACACTAAACCTAGGTGACTTATTTGCGAGCATGGCTTGCGTCGAATGTCAAATCGATCAGGGTAATATTTGCCCAAGCAAATCAATCTATGTTTTACCACCCAAATCTATTTTACTACCTGCTCAAGTGCATAACATATACATTAATTTTTAATCTAAAATGGTTGGATGATTAATGGTGAATCTATAATTACCCAGACAAAACAATCGACCATTAATGACTAGCAGCTAGCGTTATTACACGAGCGGGTTAAGGCATTGAATGGTCATTACTTAGCAATTCATTACAGCCAAGGATTGATGCTCTTATATAAGGAGACTCCACCTTCGGTAGAAAAGAGAAATGCAAAGCAACAAGAGCAGACAAACATGGAAAGTTCCATCCATTCCCCCATTTTCTCTTCATGCCTGTTGGGTAACCCCCTCAGCAGGTCTTCCGTGATAACGTTCTAGTATAGGCTTGATTTTTCAAGAACAACCCATGCTTGGTTTTGTGGAAAATAGATGTCCAACATGACCTCAAAGCACAGTCGAAGAGGACAAATCTATTTTAAAGAAATTGTGCCTAACATAGGCCTTGACAATGTTGGCCTCTTCTCCCACTTGGCAGTCTCGCCTCCCATCCCGACAACTCTGCTTCTTGCTTAGCTGCCTATCCTGCTCAATGATCTTGACTACCTGCTCGGCACCTCTCTGCTTGACCTTTTGACTTGGTAGCTTGGCACAGCTTCGTTTGACCTCTGGTTCAAAAGCTCTCTGTTCAACCATCTAGTTTAACCCAGTTAGGTCACTCGAGAGTTAGATCTACTTAGGCCACTCAACAACTCGACCCACTCAGGTCACTCGGGAGCTAAATCTAGATCCACTCGGGGCACTCGACAACTGCTCGATGGCTTGACCTGCTTGGGTCACTCAGCAACTTCCTAACAGCTCGATCTTCCTAACAGCTTAGCCTACCTGACAACTTGGTCTTCCCTAGTAGCTCAAACAACCTAACAGCTGGGCTGAACTAGCCTAGCTTGGCAGCTTGAGTTTAACATCTCAAGTTATTTTGACAGATAAGTCTGAATTATTTTTTCTATAATTTTAATTTAGACTATTCTCTTATAACTCAGTAACAAGCTTCATAGCAAGATTGTCTAACAGTGAGCTACCTAGGGCATAATGGTGATAAAGCCTTTATATGATGGTTCCCAAGTTATAGTTTGTTGACGTCTTGGTTCAAGGCTTTTGCATAGACTGACAATTGTTTTAAGCCAAGTGAAGGAGGAACTACCTAGGTTCTAATTGACTAGTTAGTCGACTAAATACTTGTCAATTGATTGCGAGTCAATTGAATGTGATTTCTAGGTGAATAAAAGGTTCCTATTTAAGTTTGCTTAATTAAACTTCTATCAATCGACTAATCAGTCTAGATAATCATTAACTATATTTTGGTATGTCAATCGGAATAAACTGAAAACATCGATATAGAGTCATCAGAGATTTTGTATAAAAGGACTTGGATGAAGGTTTCAACTCAAGTTCTTAGTAATTTGTTCACTCTTAAGTTTTCATTTACATTATTAGAAGAGTAAAGATACTTGTTGGAGACCATCCCATCAGTTGAGATTGTAAGAGTCTTACCTCATTTCCTCTTGTAAAAAGTTATAATGGATCTTTTAGGGATGACATATAAGTGTCATAGGCCATAGAGTAGGAGCAAGGTCTTTAAACTATATTATACAGTTGTTAGCATATCTTATTTGTTTTATTTTTATTTTTATAGCAGTTATGCTCTTGACACGATCAGTTGGACATACATGAGCAAGCACATGAGTCGACTAGATAGTCTACTAAATCCTTAACAAGAGTTAGAAATAAGATAGTTGATCATGCAAAAGAAAGCTTTAGTCATTCAGATTGTTAGTGCAATCGACCTTTGGCTTTAGTCATTCAGATTGTTAGTGCAATCGACCTTTGGTCAAGATTGACCAAGCTCAAGTTGGGGAGATTGTTAGGTTTAATGTTTAATCAATATGTTCGATGGTTGAGAGCGAGATGTCAAATAAAATGGGAGATTATTGGAGGAGAAGATTATTGGTGCAATTGATGTCGGGTCAAGGTTGACGAAGATTGGTTTGGGTTTCAATGTTGGATGTTTGAACGAAAAGTTAAATAGGTCAAGGTTGATCGATACTTGACAGGGTGAAGTTCAAGTGGGTCACGGTTAATTGAACACTTAGTAATTAAAAATTCAATTGAAAGTTGGTAACATTGAAGTTCAAGTGGGTCACGGTTGATCGGACATTGGAAGTTCGAAGTCCAACAAAGAGTTGGCAAGCGAATAAAGTCTAAGTGAGTCTGGTTGACTGGATACTTGGCAATGAGTAAAAAATCTAATAGGTCATAGAGGACTAGATGTTAAATATATGGTTGAAGTTCTAATAAATCATGGAGGATCGGATATTAGGCTTGTGGGTGAAATCCTAATAGGTCAAGGAGGATCGAATGTTAGGCATGAGATGGAAAGTCTAAATAGATTAAGGAGGATCGGATATTTGACAATGATGAAGTCCTGATAGGTCAAGACTAATTAGATGTTAGACATGAGATGAAAAATTCAAACAGGTCAAAGAGGATAGAAAATTTTATAATGGTGAAGTTCTAGATAGTCAAGGTTGATTGGATATTAGGGGTGAAAAGGAAAAGCCAACGGGTTATGGAGGATTAGATATTTAATAATGGAGAAGCCTTAGTAAGTCAAGGTTGACCAAATACTAAATAAGGAAAGTCATGGTAAGTTGGAACCAACTAGATACTAGGAAATGTAAGAATTCAATCATGGTAAAGTTGCGAGGTATCAGTCAACTGATACGGAAATAGCAATCGACTGATGAACCATAAATCACAAGTTCAAGATTTGAGGGTGTTTGCAGTGTGATCAATGGAATGATGTATTTCATCAGTTGAGTGAGGAACTTGACTAATAACATTCTTGGAGCAAACAGAAGGTTTCTGAGTTGATTTAGGAACTCGATTGATAGGCATCAGTCAACTAATGCTGAGTTGATTGAACCATTGGGCTAACAGAACATAGCAACGTTCAAATCAATAGTAGAGCAACTGATTGATGGTGATAAGCAATTGATTGTTAGGTTATTTTCAGTCACAACTTAAGCCTATAATAGAGGGTTTTGTGGAGGAATTCACAAGCCGATTCTTAGAGTTTTTGAGAGGAAGTGTTGTTCCATTTCAAACCTTCAGGAAACAATTCAAAGAACCAAAAATGATCAAAGTAAAGATTCATTGTTGTAAAGTATTTCATTTGCATTATTCTTATTCTCTATTATATATTTGTATTTATTTATATTTCTTGTAAAATAACATATTTGTAAAAGGTTTCTCTATCTAAGGTGTCTGATAAGTGATACTGATAAGACTCTAGGCCATGAATAGGAACTATAGATTTCGAACCATATAAAATTAAGGTGTTATGTTTATGTTGTTTATGATTGTTTCATTTAGTTTCCGTTGCGTATTAATTTTTTTAGATGAGCACATGATCGATGAATAAAATCGAACAATCAAAATGAATCACTATTTCCCTCCCCTCTAGTGATGTCATTGATCCCAACATGGATGGCTTACAGTGCAATTAAAGTAAGTCTATTAAAGGAGTCGTTTGGATGGGCAAGCAACTAGAACTAGGTTGAGTTGATTGAGATATTCATTGTGAAGCACAAAGTTGAAGTGATCGTGAAAACGTTGGATTAGAAATGATCAAGTTGACTAGCATACTAGAAAATAGAAAAGTGAAGTTTGTTTGAAGATAATTTTGG
>JBBMKF010324548.1:0-15234 GCA_037834155.1 Curcuma caesia
TTGCTAGATGGGTGTATTTTAAGATGCTTGTTTCTAAACCCGTTTTATGAAAATTTTAGTAGCATACAACAACAACCTTAGCCCACTAGGTGAGGTCGATTATATAGATCCTTCTACGTCATTCGTCTCTATCCCCTACTATATTATTTATCTATATTTAAATAAATATTATAGTATTGCTAACCAAGGTTTTTTATTTTTCTTGTCTTATTTGCATATTTATTATAGTTTCATATCGTCTAATTAGAACATTTATTAGTCATTTAAGTACATATCCGTAGCATCTTAAATGTGTCTTTCGGAGTTTCCCTCAATAGATGCAATCTCGACTTTCTCTCTAATATTTTTATTTCTTATTCTGTCTGTTCTTGTATGTTCGCATATTCATTTTAACATCTTCATCTCTGCAACTTTCAACTTTTATCCATGTGCCCGAGTCATAATCCAACATTTAGTTTCATATAACATAGCAGGTCTAATTGTTGTTTTGTAAAATTTTCCTTTAAATCTTAGAGATACTTTATGATTACAAAAAACACTTGACACTCTCCTCCATTCAAATATCCTACTTGTATCCTAAGATATCTTTGTCAATTCCTCTATCTTTTTACAAAAATAATCCTAAATAGTTAAAACTGTAAGTTATAGATAATTCGTCGTTTTCTATCTTAACAATTATCTTATTACATCTAATATTACTAAATTTAAATTTTATATATTTTGTTTTTACTCAATTAAGTCTAAAACCTTTCACTTCTAGCATTTTGCATCAAGATTCAAGTTTAACATTTACTCCTGCACGTGTCTTTATTCTACTTTGCTAATTTAGTAGCATCTAACAAAAAATTTTCCAAACCCTGATGTTTTTCGTGCAGACAAGGTTGCAAGCACAAGCAGCTGGAGTGCCATACCATCAGGTTACATTATGACACAGCACCTAGGTGCCTTGCTTATAGGGTTCTTCATTTGTATTTGTATATATATATTTTTTGTTGTTGTTGTTTCCAGTTTATCTGAATATTCTCAAGCCACTGAGAAAATTCTGTGAAATATTAACTTACTGAATATAAAGGACTGCACTATATTTTTTATCCTGTGAAAAATAACAAAACCATAAACGTTGTCTCTATTTTTCCTTTACAACTTGCATCTTTTGTACTAAAATTTTATCTATGAGATGTGAGCCATGTTGCACTAAGCTTATTATGGAGAGGATCAAGCAAGCAGTTGTAGAAGTTCTGAGAAATTGTCATATAGATGCAAGCAAAGAGTTTGTCTCTATTGAATTTTTGGCAAGGGTTTGCCTCAGCGACTTGTACGCTGCCACTTGGATCAAAAGGAGCAAAAGTGTATTGCATCATCAACTAAATTTTCATGTGTTTGGTGTAAGATGTTAACTAGAGATGCAGCCTTACACAAAGCTCAATCAAGGGAATGATGATTAGCAATGTCATATACTTGGGAATTTCTTGTTTATGAATGCAAAGGTCCATTTGAGTCCCTGGTTTTTATTTGGAGAGTTGAGAGCAATACAATACTTTCTTTTTGTCGTTAAAGTAGATAACTCTTGAAGTCATTGGAATTTTCATTAAATGCATTTGTTAGGAAGTTGAAAGTGATGAAGGCACAAATTCTGAATGCTCAATGAAGAAGAATAACCAACCATTATGTTTTCAGATCCCTATCAAATATGCCATCCAAGAAATGAATTGAAGAATTTAAAGTAATTTTGCATTTCTTTGTTAGGGTAGTTTTGGATATAGTAGATGTTTTTGGGTCTCTGTAGTTGGCACACGCATCCTCCTGAATGCCTTCTTGAATAAAGTAGATAAGATAAATTTTGTCTGAATTCACTTTAAGTTCAGCTGGAGCCAGGCATAAATATCCAGTTTTGTCACTTATAATGGCTTTGTAACTAAGCTTATGCAATATACACCAATGTGAATACTGCTCGTGCTCTAAGTCTATATTTTTCTTTTCTGAAAAGTTGTTTTTTTATGGGTGACAACAAACTTTGGCCCTTCCCTCCTTACTGTATTTGTTGATGGGTTCAGGTGAGCATCCAATATAAACCCACTTTTATTTTTTAGAGTGAACCCCAACAGGAGATATTCTGCTCTGATCAAATCGCTATTCTGAAAATGCTCAATGGGAAAACAATGATGCTTAAACCATGCTGCATTCATTTTCTGTGCTTTATGTGGATTACTGATTCTGATACAGTGGCAATTTGAACTTTGAAGGTTTGCACGGATATCTGTTGTTACCCTTCTTATATATATGGTGGAAGATATGGTTCAGGTTGTTCTCCCGATTGTTCCAGGTACAGGGGAACATTTGACGTGTTCTACAAGGTGATTAAGCAGGTGAGGAATGTGTCTAAGATCAAGTCACACTATTTTTTTCTAAGATTGTCATGTCTTCTTTATTTTTTCTTGGTAACTTATTAATTTTCAATTAGTTGTCAATTTACTTCTAGTTATGAGATAAAATTTTTGCAGGAAGGATATGCTAGATTGTGGAGGGGTACTAATGCAAGTCTTGTGTTGGCTGTTCCAACTGTAAGTTTCAATGATAGTTCATAATCTCTTCTTGGCTTTGCGTCCTGTTCAACAATACTTTTGCTTCAGATGTGTGTTAGCTTTAGTCAGTGTCAGTCAGAAAAACAACAATATGTCTGTGCTGGAAGCCTGGAATTTCATAAACCGCAATTTTTGTCATGATTACAAAGTATCAGTGTGATAGTGTTTTTGTTCATTGCTTGAAATTTTTGGCGTTATCCATTATTCAGAATGGATTCTATTGCAAAAACGAATATTCTGGATTTTACAAAATATCAGTATAACTTCTGCTACCCAAGGAGTGTAGGCCCAACCGTGCTAAATATAAAATGATAAAAAGGAAAAAAAATGCATTAAATCATTGTCTTCCTACTCGAATATCAGAGTGATCAAGATGTGCTATATGTGTCACTTCTAGAAGAGATTAACCTGAGTGTTGTCATTTGATATTCAATTTTAAATTTAATGGTATTTGTGCAGTTTACTCAACTTTGGTTTCCATTTACTTGTGAATCTTTCTTATGTTTGATTGCTTCTCAACTCCATGCCCAATATCAGGTAAGTTGCAATCTTCTTTTGAGGAACATGTACATATCTTTTCTAAATAACATTTTCAATTTCAATCCAAGTATAAATGAGAAAAGCATGGGGATTGCGTTAGGCCCTGACAGTTGGTATCATATTTGGTCGGCATTATTCTAATTTATTTAAAACATGGGGTATTACTAGCAATATAACCTAACATCTTTCATAGAATTAACTAATGGAACAAAAGAATATAGCCAATAAATTTGTGGCGTAGTGTATAATAAATGACCTTCTTCTATTGTTCATTTCCTTCACTTATCATCTCTGCATATCCCCCTCTTTTATGACTAAATATTGTTTTTATTTTGGCACAATTTTTGTGATGTAACAACTGTGTATTCAGAAGAGTATTGTTTTGCTTTTATATATTTTTATTTTTATCTATAGTTGCACTGCTTGCTTTTATCAATTCATAATGTCTTGCTAACAGGTGGGAATCTATCTGCCTTGCTATGACATTTTCCGTAATTGGATGGAAAATTTCACTTCCCTACGTGAACCTGAGCTAACACCGTATGTTCCTTTGCTTGCTGGCTCAGCTGCGCGAACATTGGCATGCCTTGCTTGCTCTCCTGTTGAGCTGGCAAGAACACGTATGCAGGTATCTTGCTTTTGAATATGCTACATATGGTGAAATGTTTCTTTTTCTTGGAAATTTCAACTTGCAAATATCACCTTTTCTTTATACTTGTGGCACGACATTTGTTACATGTTCGGGTTTATAATTAGGTGCCCGTCAGTCCTTTTTGTTTATTTGTATTTATTTAGTATTAAAAAAATCTTTTGAAATATGTGCAATATGTGCAAGTATATAAGCATGCATGCAGTGGTCTACCACGCAATAAATTTTGATCTGATTAGCAGGACATTCAAATATGCTGGTAATCTGTTGGTTCCCTTGGTACTATGACATGATACATTTTGGTTTATGCGGGATGTGGAGCTCTTGCCATCCAAACTCTTGCTAGTGTCAATCTTTTCAGAAGGCACTCATAATCTCTGTATACTTTTATGTGAGTCAGTTTAGGGACTAACGTATTGGCATAGCCCTTCAATTTAAAGCGATTTTCTATCATCCTATGTTGGTTAGAGATTTTCTATCCACCATTGTTCTTGGTTTGGTCCTAGAATTTCTGGCAAATTTGTGCTCATCTGTTGTAAATGATTCTCTTCCATTTGCAACTGTGTAGAGTTAAATTCTTTTCTTCTCGCGGACATGATGATCTGTTGTTTGAGAATCTAGAAAATTGTTATGCTGATCCACAGGCTTTTAAATCGTCTCAAACTGGTAGCAAGTTACCAGGAATGTGGACAACTCTACTCAGCGTTCTTTCACTAGGCAGGAGCAAGACTTACCTCGAGAAAAGTATGTTATTGGCCTTGCGCTTCCACTGATTCTTGATCCTTTTTCAAATTTCTCCAACAAAGCATATAACATTATTTGTGCCTTCACTGAAACAAACAACAGCTTTTAAGCTGGTCAAGTTCTTTATTGGTGGGCACTCAAAAGGCTAAACTTTTATTCTTTGAAAATTGATTAATTGATCCTTGCAGTTCAAGGGTACCGTGTGCTGTGGATGGGTGCAGGAGCACAGCTTGCCCGTGATGTTCCGTTTTCTGCTATTTGCTGGTCGACCCTTGAGCCAGTGAGAGTTCTTGTTAACATTTTCATCATCTCATATGAAGCAAAACCAACCTATAGGTTGTTGCTAACATTGTTCTTTTGGAATGTTAATATTTGCAGATCAGAAGATGCTTACTTGGGCTAGTAGAGGATGGGACTGCATTCCATGTTCTTGGGGCAAATTTTTTAGCTGGATATGTTGCAGGCAGTCTTGCCGCTGCTGCCACATGCCCTCTGGATGTTGCAAAGACTCGTAGGCAAATAGAGGTAGGACATTCTTCATCAGAAAAATGTGCCTTATCATTATATCATCAAATGTTTCCAGACACTCATCTTCTCGGATGTGCAAACACTTTGTCATATCAGTTGACCTAGTTTTTGACCAGTTGAAGTGGCATTTCTCTAATTGTCATATGAACCTTTGATCCTGCACCCTCTAACATGAAATTCTGATGCTGTTTCAGAATGATCCGGAAAAAATTCTCAAGACAACCACAAGGAATACACTATTACAAGTTTGGAGGTTTGTTTGCCATTTTAGTCGATCTATATGCATGCATTATTTCAAAGTCGACCTATAACCATTTAACAAGATGCTATGAGAACTTCGATTTGTCAAAGTTTAAAAACCATAAAATGTTCAATCAATAACCAGAAAGGTTTGCCTGAATAGCAGGCGGTAGTTTAGCCTGTAACCAAATACTTACTTTAATCACATTGCCTCAACCCGAGCATGCTGCAGGAATGAAGGAGCAAGGGGGCTTTTCACAGGCGTAGGGCCGCGTGTCGCTCGTGCAGGGCCTTCTGTTGGAATTGTTGTTTCCTTTTACGAAGTGGTCAAGTATCTTCTCCACAGAGGGCACGCTGATTCATAAACCACTTCTCGATCTCAAGGTGCGGGTACCCGATTCCTACAGGAACTACAGTGCCTCTAATGTGGCGCCCATGCATTTTCCTATGCTCCAGCATAGGATGCCACTTTGCTTTTTGAAAAGCATCTGTTCGTTTATTCTTCCCAAAATCAAAAAGAAAAAGAAAGAATCCATTGGTTTATCTTGCTATAATCGATACATTACGAATCACTAGGGGGAAGAATAAACGTCTTGTGCTTTTTCTCTGTAACTCAATACACAACCTGAGTTTAAATAAAATTCATATTTTGAATCGAGTCAATGAATTTACATTAGATATTATTGATCCTCTACCAAAACACTAACAGATATGCAGGAGCAAGCGTCGCACATGTAACATCATGAAGAGCTGAGAGATAAAAGCATGATGGATGCATAACTAATAAACACATGAATGGAATAAAATCCTACAACATAAGAGGAATTAAGAGCAGCAAAAGAATAATCCAAACAGAACCAAATGAGACCTCACCACACCCACACGGCACAAATAAAAACGCAAAACAAAAGCCTTCTCTGTCGGTGGAACACTGCTACTGAAGGCCATGAGTTGATCGTCCTCAGAAGAGCTTGTACGGGGAGGAGGCGTCCAAGGGGTGGATGAGATAGGTGAGCACTAGCGCCACCAGCATAAGAAGGTAAGCAATCCCTTGGTCAACGGATACTCCTGCAAAATCATTTAATGTTAGAAATTAAACTAAATAATCCTTCGGGCGTCATTCTTTTATTTACCATTTTAAGCCTAAATCTATGAAATGCCCGCAAAAAGGTGACTTGAGGAGATATAATCATCTGTTTTTTATAGGGGAAAAAGAATAACTCTGTGATTCGAAGGAAACGTATCATTGCTGTATTTGCTATCGGTGAAACCCTAGCTTCCCGGAAGAAAATCGGATGGCAAACATGTGACATAATACCAAAGTGGGAAAAGCTGCACTCACCGTCACTGGTCGGCGCCGGTGCAGGCGCGGGAGAAACCGCCTGGACGACCGGCGTTAGCGCCATGCCGAACGCGACCGCCGCTATGACCGCCATCAAACCAAGAGGAAGGACCCGAGCCATCTATCACTCTTGATCGAATCAAAGACGAGCCACAGAACGGTAAGCCCTAGCTAGATGAACGTCCCGAGGTCTGGCGATATCCGCAGAATCGTAGAAGCGTCGGGCCGGGAGTGAGCAAGAAACCTCTCAGAAGGCAATCTCCTTCTCTTCTACTGCAACGATGCGGCTTTTGATGCGAGGGTTTTGACGGCGAAGGCAGAGCCGCTGATCGCGATTTAAAGAGGACGAGAAAGCGCCTGCCAGTGCCAGAAAGGGAGTCACGAAGTGGCGTAACGTAAATCACCGTAACGGAACTAAACGTAACGCTTGGTATACGCGGCCGTATTGAGACGACAACGAGGGTCCACCCACGAGGACGCCGGCCGCGCCCTCGTGGTTGGACCCGCTCGCCAGCCTGGAATTCGGCCCGTTGCTCGACTCTTAATAAACGAATTTATTATCTGGACTGGACCCCACTAATTCCCTTACGTTCGTTCATTTCATTATTATTTTTTTTTGCCCAACAAATAAATATTTTATTTTATTTTTGTACCTTCGCAATTTTCCCCATTATTAATCTATTTGGCGAGTTTTAATTATACAATAGTGTTATTGATTAGGTTAAATTTAACATAACATATTATTTTTGAATTGTGCCAATGATCCAACACTAAAACCACTGTACTTAGATCAAAACTAAATGTATATTCTTTGTAAAGCGAGCACAGGTAAAGCAAATTTACAATCAGTTGTTGAATTGACGCAGTGGGATTCTGCTCATCAAATATTCTGTTCTTGGTATCAAACAACACACTCAAAATCATTTCATTTCCTGCTGATGCCACATGGAGAGCACCTAATGGAGTCTTCTGCCATTATCTAATCTGACATTTGTCCATTAGTATAATATAATAGAATTCTATATCTGTTTCTGACAACCAGATCTACAGCACCAAATGTGAGGCAAACAGCACATTGTAACAAATAAAGCACTCTATCGACGGCAAGTGCAGAAAGAAGATGAACTTGTTCTTGCTGCTTGTCTTCATCGATGAAGAAGCATTGTCCGACTGAAGGTTGATGGTTGAGGGATCTCGTTTATGGATGGCGAGACCTAAACAGGCTTTGGGCCAGTTATTGGGCACAGTGTTACTATAATATTATTAGGCCCATGAAAATTAGGAATATTAATTATAACAGAGTCTTGACTTATTTCTATTGGTCAAAAGAAATGTTTTTTTTCTTACTTTTCCATTATAATAAACACTATAAAATATTGGGAAATATTTTTTAAAAAATAACTACAAATATTGTGCGATAGAAAATGATGATGAATAAAAAAAACCTTTTAACGATGTATATTTTTTGCCGATAGGTCTTTAATTTTATTGGCAAACCGCGCGCCCACAGATGCTCGAGTTATTTTAGAACGCCCACGGGATTAGGTACTCATTTATTGAAGTATTTAATGGGTCACTCATTTGTTGTAAGTATTTAATCGAGTTCGGATCGTGAAAAATTAAAATTAATCAAATCCAAATTTAGATATATATTATCTAAAAATATGATAATGCAATAGCTATTTTACCATCTCCAGCTCATTTAATCTTCAGTAAACTCAAGGTGATTATCTATATGAATAGATCATGTTAATTGTATCATAAATATAACATGAGGAATTAAATAAGGGCATAATTAATTAATTTGGCGATGCATGAACACACTTACTGTCATTAATTATATTGATGAAATAATTAATCATTTCGTCTTGTACCTTTCATTCCCATAACTTTTGCCTCCGTCACAAGGCATTGCATTGCCTTGAGCTGCGGACGAGCTTCCACATATTTATTAACTTGAACTTCCATATATATATTATTATATATTACCATTAGCTTGTATTGAATAGATTATTAATAATGATTTCAGAGAAGAAAGAAGGGAATCGATAATGAGGTACGAATATTCATAGAAAAAGAGTTAATCTATACTTGTTATCCTACAAATTAATAACGCAACTTATAATTCATAGAGGAAATATATCCTTATTCTCATATTAATTAATTAGCTTGTGAATTGTACTTAATTTCTTCTGTATCACTTCTTTTTGATTACATATACAATGGGAAAGATTCTTACGAATAAGGTCGATCTGATATAGTGGCCAATTGATTATAAATGAACAAGATAAAAGATGGACGCAATTCTAAATGATATATACATGTCTTCTTGCGATTAAAATGGTTAAACAATGCACAAAAGTCAAGGAAAAGCTAGATATATATATATGTGAAGGAGATTGCAATGAAAAATGCACTCAAATAAGCAAGCATCTAACTAAATTTGCAATAGCTAGGGGATAGGCAGGGATTAATAGCTCTTGACAATGGTATGCACTATGCATGCATTTCAATTTTTAATTAAGGCTGATCGTATCATAATATTAATATTAAAATTGACATCTAAATCCATTTAGATGCATGTATTTTTCTTTTAACTTGTTATTATTAAGATTATGAAACCCATTATCTAACGAAATTGACAAAGGTTAGGAAGTTATTGGTAGGATCTTCAGTTAGAGCTATGCATTTTTCTATCACATAAATATTATATATCTATACGTCTACGTGTGTCTCTGCTTACTGTGAATGCTTTGCATTTCTGAAAACTGTCAGTCACTTTTTTCCCCTTCTCTTCAGAAGCCACAGATTTTGTATGAACAAAAGAACAAAATAGTAGAGTAATGATTTCATATCTCTTGTTCATCGCAAAGTTATCAATAAATCTGCCTGCTCTTGTCGAGTTATAGAAGTGTGCCATTCTTATCACTGTAGTTCCATTAGTCAGGCACGAATAGATTCAAGTCTGTCTTCAATGAGTGAAAAAAACTACAATATTATTCTCATAAAACTATTTTACAACATACCTCAAAGCGTGCTCCTTGCACAACAGAGATCATATATAACCACACCAAGCGACAGCATACAACACATACTCATATAATTAACATACAACAGTGTTGGCAAGTTCATTTTGCACGTAGGACTAATCTGACATATATATAGAGATATCGATGAAGATGGCTTCAGTGATCAAGACCAGAGGAAAGCGCCCATGGCAAACTTCCGCTTGTCATCGACGCCACCTATCGCCGGCAGGCCGTACTCCTGGAGAAGGCAGTTGAGCTTCCACTCCGGCATCGTCTCATAGTCGGCTCTGCTGTAGCGGGGGTAGTGCAGTGGCATCTGGAAGCGGCTTGAGCTGCGTTGTTCTAATTGCTTCTGCTGAAGCTTGTTGCCCATGCCCATGCCCATGCTCATGTCTGGACCAAGTGAACCCATTGCTTGCTGCTGCTGCTTGCGAAGGAAATGGAAGGAAGAAGAAGGGTTTTATAGAGGGGGTGGTGGATGATGGAATGCCAGAGAGGGCAAGCCTGAATGAGGGAACATTAATTGCTGGGAAAAGGATGGATTTCTGAATTGGCTTGGTGCCATTACAACAATAGCCAACACAGAAGAGGAGCTCCTCAAGTTTAAATGGCTAAATGATTGCCGCATACTGTTTTTTTTTCTTAAAAAAATAAATTAAATGATTGATGTATTCATAATAGAATCTCGATTAGAAGCTTCTGGGTCTAACCAGGTAGTTCTACGTAACTAAAGAAAATTCTATGCATAAGATTCGACCCAACGAAAAAGTTTGTCTTTTCTCTGAACATTTTGGAAAAACATAAAGTGAAAAAAAAGCATAAAAAATTGTATATTTTCAGCCATTGACATTCATATTGTCGTGAGCATAGCCTAACTCCAGGTAATATCTACAAGTGACATCAAAAACTTTCCCACACAGAACCTACAGCAACTTTGCAATGCAGCGTACGTAGCAAAAAACAAAACACTAACCCAAGTAGCATGAATTAGTAATCCCATCACACAGGTTTATGATGGCAAAAACAAGGGATCTTCTTTGTTCTGGTAAATTGTGAATAACTGCTTCGAGTATCGATTAGCAAGTTTGCAGCAGAAATCTAATGCCGTTGGATCAAACCTTTCCAAATCCTGGATAGTTTTCTTTAGAGGGCCAAAGGGATCGCCATCTGTCAGAAACTCCGCCATCATAGATCCCCTGAAACAAGATCGAGATCAGTTGATAGATCAATACGACTTAATTGTAAGATCAATTACAAAAACAACAATCCCAGTACGTGAATTTTTAATGTCAGTTGAGTGTTAGGTAACACATTTAGGAAAAAGAACTATTGCATCAAGTCTCAATTGAAGATGATTTTGATATCCAGTTTATAAGCAGGACAGTGAACAAACAAATAGTGCCAATCATCTACAATAACTGAGTTATAATCTTTTAGTCCATATGTTGATCCTTAGTTCTTATCATGGTTACGACTTTAGTATAAATCAATCAACTTTCAACATCGACAAATAAAGAAGTATAATCTTGATACCAGGATGAAATATAGAAAGAACGTTATAGAACCCAGGAACCTGAATGCTAAAAGCAGCAAATATCTGACGATACCTTTGAGCATCAAACTTGTTGAATCCTCGCTTGTTCAGAAGAAATGTTCCCTTCGCGGATTGTTCATCAGAAGTCTGCCGCCGATAAAGAGCACAAACAGCTTTCAAGCAAAGCTCAGAATCCCTGGAAAATGATGCTAGCATATCTGCCTCGTACTCCCAACTTCCAGTCTGTTTTTTCCGACTTATCTCAGCCAAGATATTACCAAAGTCGATACCACTGTCTGATTCTATTTCAGAAGAGAATTCTTCTGAACTAGGTTCACTTTCAGCACTTTCTGATCCACTTACAATGAATCCGTCTAAATCCTTGCCCTCGCTATTTGAACTCGCATCATCATGCTCCTTCATCAAGTCAATCTTAGTTTCCTCTTCATCATCACTGCCCAAGAACTCGAGCTTCCTATTTGCTCTACCCTTGCTTCTTAAACTTGAACTATTGAAACTAGGAGTTGATGGATTGGTAGGAAACTCCCTTGCTCTACGCTTGCTTCTTAAACTTGTGCTCTTGAAACTAGGCGTTGACGGATTGGTAAGAAACTCCCTTGCTCTACCCTTGCTTCTTAAACTTGAACCCTCAAAACTAGGAGTTGATGGATTGGTTGGAAACTTTCCTTTCGCTGAATTTTCTGTTTCGCTTAATTTTCGCAGTGAAATTAATCGCTTCGGTGTATAGCCCTCCTCGGCTTGCCTCGACAAAAGTTTTCCTATTGGAATATCATCGGCATCATCATCCTTCTCGCTGTCACTAGTAAATACTCTGGAAACACGCTTCCTTTTTGGTGTTGGAATTGGCAGAACACCATCCGGATGGTTTTCATCAGAATCCTGAACAACCACTGCTCGCCTACTAGTATCAGAATGCACCATTTCCGAGTTCTTATAAAAGGTGGAGTCATTTTTCATGTCCAAAGTTCTCTCCGCCCTGAGTTTTTTCACTTCACAATCTTCAGCACAGCGCTCATCATCGTTGTCACTGATCACAATTAATCCTAGGGATTTAGGGTTTTCCTTATCCTCTGTGGGTAAGTTGGCTTCTGTCTTTCCCTTTTCTTCCCTTTTGTTACTCTTCATTACTCCCCGACCCAGCTTCTCAGCCTCCAGCTGTGAAACCGTGTCCTGCAACTCCTTGCACTTCCTCCTCCAGCAATCTACATTACCGTGCTCCTGCAACACGAGCAAAGTCGCAATCTTCTCCTGAGATTTCTGCTCCCTTCCTTTCGCAACTCTACATGTTTCCCTTAACTCAAGGATTTCCTCCTCGAGGTACTCAAAATCTATCCTATGTTGCCTATCAATCTCTTCAAGGTCCAGAATCCTCGACTCTAACAAGGAGCATCTCGCGTCCTTATCCCTCAGCTTCCTCTGGAGATCTGACCTGTCGACACGGAAACTCTCCTCGCTCTTTTTAAGTTGCTGCTCCAGTTCAGTTACCATGTTCCTCAAAACCCCCAAATCCTGCTCAAGAACCTCAATCAGCAAGCCGAGCTCGATCTTTTCGGCCTCCTTCGCAGTCAACTCCTCCGAGAATCTCTTGTCCACTTCGGCCTTCAGCGACGCCTCCCTCGACATCAGAGCGCTCTCCACCTTCTGGAAGTCCACCTTTTGGAAGGGCGACCGGAGGAACTCGACCAGCTGAGGAATGCTCATGGAGTTCAAGGACAAGGGGAAGCCCGGAGGAGGCACGACCGGTATCTCGTCATTGTCTCCCATGGCAACCCTAGCGCGGACCGAAAGCTTCGGCAAGCAGGAGAGGAAGCGACCGTCGAAGTGTTTTTGCAAAGAAAACACACAACGGGCCTTTCCTTTGTAGATTGGGCCCAAAATAACAAATTCAGCCCACTAAATGTATCATATTGGGCCATACAACGCTACAGCATTTATGGCACAATGAACAAACGATTGAAATATTCGATCCTTCAAAAATAAAAAATAAATAAAATATCATCTCTACCTATAAATTCAGACAAAATATATTCCCAAGTGAAAGTCGCAACAAACGCCACCATTTTAAATCGATACCACATGCGATGGGACGTGCAACATGTTTCTTTTTCTTTCTCGCGCAAAGGATGTCGTCCCGGGACAATAGTGCAACGGTAGGACATTCAAATTGTGATTTAGGGACCCGCGATTTGATTCCAGCTACGGCGTATTTACAATAATTTTTTTTTCAAATGGAGAACGCAATCAAAGGATGCTGGACATCTGGATTGGCCACGTCGATGCATGCGCTTCCCGATTTACCCTGATTTTCTTCCAAATGGAGAACGTAATCAAAGGATGCTGGGCATCTGGATTGGCCGTTATATGCGCTTTCTGATTTATCCTGATTTTTCTTTCAAATGGGGAACGCAATCAAAGGATGCTGGGCATCTGGATTGGCCCACGTATGTGCTTCCCAATTTACCGAGGTGGTCGATGAGAAACTTCCGTGGGACCGGATCGATCACCCCAGGGATTGAGTGCATGAGACTGACTGAGATTTATCATTTTTTTTTCTTGCGCAAAGGATGATTCAACCAACCTGAATTCGTGTTACCACCAATCAACTCTCCTTACCGATTATCATCAACCCCACAATTTTCTTTTTTCAGGGAATAAATTTTATTTGTGGTTCGATGTCGGAAATAAAGGCGCAAATCTCGGAGAAGTTCTTGCTATTTTTTTTCGTTATTCTAAAGTTATTTTTTTAATTTCTTGACTAAACACAGTCGGCGACAAACAGTCTTCACTTTAGTCTTTATTAGTTTGGCCACAGACAGACTCTGATTAATTTTCATATGCCCCTCGAAAGTTTGCTTTTTCAAAATGCACCCAGTTTTACTTTTTTTTTGTGAGATGGGATCAGGTAACGTTTTGGTTGCTCCTAGCTTTTGGTTGGGAGTTGCTGCCTTCATCCCATGCGGTCGATTATTAAATAGGTTTTACAGCTTGGCGGCCCTATTATTTTTATATTTTATATTTTTTATTTTGGTAAAAAAAATTGATTATGAATTATTACATAAAGTATTTGCGTTCTGCTACGGATATTATGAGTTAAAAAATAATTATAGGACCGCCGCATAAGTTCGCAATTCCCCAGCCAAATTCAAAAAGTGCCACATCGGCATCCGCATTGCTGTTTTTTTACTTAATAGATTGTAGTATTTTGCGCATAATTGTTGTCATACGTCAATTGCTTATTAATTACTAGCTATTTCTTCGTGAGTCTCGCTGAGCGGCGCTCTGGGAGCTCACGTCGCCGCATCGCTCTGTTATGGGGTCGGATTGGGGGCAGTGGCAGCAGCTGCAGCGGAAGAGCAAGCAATTTTTGGTCAAATTCCTGGGCCTGGCGCTTCTTGTTGGCCTCTCCTTCCGTCTCCTCTTCTCCGGTTCCCCCGTGTTCAGCCCGGCGAGCGAGTTGCCCTCCGAATCCGTAGCGGAGAGATCAGACTCGACGGAGGTTTTTTCCGAGGAGGCGTATAAAGGTGAGGGCTTTTCTGTTGCAGAGATCTGTTCGGCTAGGGTTGGATTTCGCCTAAATTAAGGAGGTGTTTGTCCGGCCTCATCGAGCAGTGACTGTTAAAGCCTAGTCTGGTGGTTTGGGTTCTGGATTTTCATTGTGAATAAAAAGTGTATTTTACGGTGGAAAGGTCTGAACTTTAATCATTGTCAGTCTTATCATTTTTTCAGATCTTTTAGCCTGTCTTGATCAGAAAATTTGAGAACCAAGATCTTTAATTTTGGTTTTCGTGATAATGACACATTTATGTTATCCTGAATTCTGTTTAGTTTGTTGAATTACATTGGTGGGGTTCTTATTTATAGATTGGATTAATGTTTAGGAGAGGACAAAGATCTTCAAGAACATTTGTTCATAAATGATCACATTTCACTTTACTGAGAGTAATCATTTGAGGGGGGGGGGGGGGGGGGGGGGGGGGGGGGGGGGGGGGGGGGGGGGGGGGGGGGGGGGGGGGGGGGGGGGGGGG
>JBBMKF010324656.1:0-15233 GCA_037834155.1 Curcuma caesia
TAGAGTTAAAAATGACTCAAGTCAACTTGAGTGGATGATTTGAGTCGACTTGAGCAAAAACTTCAGTCGACTTGAAGGCCAAGTCAACCACGGAGAAGTGAATCGGGCTTACGTGGAGTCGACTTGAGATCAGGTTGGAGTCGACTTGAGCCAGCTATAAAAGAAGGGGTGACATGCACATCAAGGATATCAATCTACAAAGCCTACTCTCCTTCTGTTGGTGGTTCTGAACGCAAACGAGGCCAAGATTTTACAACCGGGGAAGATCCAGGAGAAGTGCAAGGTGCTCAGGATTCCAGATCAGCGACAACCTTGTTTGGTTCTTTCTTTTATTATTACTGTCTTACTTTTGCATTTACTTTAGATTGTAAGACAGATTTCTCCGCCTCTGAACACGGTTCAGAAAGGAGACCACTAGTGGACGGGCGCCTCCCATACATAAGCCTTGGATGTACTAACCCTGGGAAGTTAGGAACCAAGTAAATCCGTGAGTCCCCTACATCTTATTCTAATTTCGCTGCTTAATCTTTGATAGTAACGAACAAGAAAAAGCGACAACACGCTATTCACCCCCCCCCCTCTAGCATGTTCCAACGATACCCACTCTATTGAGCTCTTTCTTAGTAAGGTCTCATTGCAAAGTCTGGGTGATCTTTGCATTTGCCTAGATCTTGCATTTTGTTGCATTGTCCCACTTCTCGCAGGGTTGTGGGATTCCATTTGAGTCGGTTAGAAGAATGAAGTCAATCTGGATCACTATCCATATTTTTACTTGAGTCTTTAAGTGATACTCCATTTTTCCCTTCTAGTACATGAAGTCCTTATCAGAGAATAAAGCAGGTCTCACGGTGTTGTAGCCTTCTTAATGGGTCATAACAAAATACTTGCATAAAAAATAAATAACAAAAATATAGCAAGACTTGGTCTTGGATTAGTAATGTGGGAAGAAATTTAAATTTTTAATTTAAAATAAATATAAAGTGATAAAAATTTGCTCGATTAATGGTTGCACTAATTTGAGCACCCCTCGCTCTGATACCAATTGTAGGATCAAAGTGATCGCTAGAGGGGGGGTGAATAGCGCGTTTGTCGCTTTTTCATGTATTCAAGAAATTTATAAATCAAGTATATAAAACACAGCAGAAGATATAATAATAAAATAGAATAAATTTATTTTTAATTAGTTCACAGCCGTTGGCTGATACTCCAAGGCCCACAATTCTTGATTGCTTACGATAGGTAATCTACTAATGAACTCTTTCTCTTACAAGAAAGAGTCTCACCTTTACAGGATGTAAGATCGGTAATACTTTTACCATCCTAATATTCATGTACACAAGACGAATTGTAAAGACTAATTTTACCGACAATATAAGTAGGATGTTCATGTGGTTGTCGGTATAATTTTTTGACATTACGACAGCATCTCAGGTGCTTCGGTCGCGTGCAGAATGGTCGTCAAGTTAGTGTAAGTTGATGTTTTAAGGTTCCCCCTCGCAACTGCTTTTATTGATTTATCTGGGCGCTTGGAACTCCTTCCAGGTGCCTTCACGTAGTCTCATCGATCCGTTCTCGACACTGACTTGGCATCTTCGGGCACTTGTATCCCTTCCGAGTGCTTGGAATGTTGACGTGGAGGTTGCCGAGTCAGCTTTGACTCGATCGTGCCTTATCCTCGTCCGGGCAGCTGGAGCCTTCTGAGCGCATAGAGCCTTTCAGGTGCCTAGAAGTTAAGGTGTTCTTGGCCAATGGGGACTCGCCGCCTCATCTGCCTCGCTGGCTTGATTAGCTGACATCCGAGCGCTTGGACCCAATCTGGGCACCTAGACCATCCAATCGCTCGAATCCGTAGGGGCACCAGAAACATAGAGTTTTGGTCTCTTCATTTCCTACATCACAGAGTTAGCACAAATATATATTACAGGAAATAGGATCATTTCCCAACTGTGTAATCCTGACTTTTAGGTTTCCAGTGAAACCCTAGGTCAGACCGATGCCTACTGTTCCCTTTAAGGAAACATGTTCTCGCCTACTCCTCTTAGGAGAGATTATCTATGTCAACCATCCAATCCTCGAGGCTTGGTTGGATTTTGTTCAACATCCGATCTTCGACCCTTAGGACTTCCTCCGATGTCTAATTCTCGTTGACCTATCATTCTGCCTAGACTTCCTGCTTGGTGCTTTGATCTGTTAAGTCTTCCTGCTCAGTCCTCCTAATTAGGACTTCCTTACTCGGTCCTCTAGACCAGCACTTCCTTACCCAGCCTTAACTAGAACTTTCTTGTGCTACCTACATACTCACTTTAGCTCGTTAGTACTCACCACAACTTCAACTTAAACTCTTTGCCATAATCAAACTATTAGTTTGATTATCTGGTGCTCCCTGCACCAACATGGCCTTCACAATTCAAGTTGATCCAGTTTGTTTGTTCTTGGACTAGATCACCTTCTTGACTTCGAACCTATTGAACCCTTTCTTTTTCTTAATATAAACATCTTCCAAACTAGATTGGCTAGCTTAGTGGTGATCTTTTCGTTGGCTTCTGAATCCAATTTGTCTTTGGATTAGGGTTCGGGTCAAAATTTAGACTTTGGCTCCTTCTTTTTAATTTGACATGCAATTAAAGCAATCACTTTCTCAACCAGTGTAGTATTAGTCTACTCATGCAATTTGAATTCAACAAATAATTCATCTAACTTAATTTTTTAAAGGTCCCGGAGATACTTGTAAGCATCGACCATTGATGCCATAACATATTTCTTGAAAATGCTTTAGTGTGTACCTTATTATATCCTGATTCTTGATGGGTTGCCCAATTGCATGTAAGACATTGAGAAGGTCTTGGATCCAGGCATGTAGTTGACTTACAGATTCTCCTTCTTGCATCTTGATGTTATATAATTTACTTAAAATTAAATCTCTTTTACTTACCTTTGTGTCAAAGGTCCATTCCTATAATTCGATTAATTTATCCCATAAGTCTTTTGTGCTAATGAAGGGGTCCAGCCAGTTGAGTTCCTCCTTGGTTGGGTCACTTTATAGAGTTTGGGTAGCCTTGGCATCTGCTTCGATTTTTCATTTGGTGGCATTATCCCACTTTTCACAGGGCTGTGGGACTCCTTCGTCAATTGGGAGTGTAAACCTGATTTAGATGATGATCTACATATCCACTTGGGTTTTTAAGTGGAACTCTATCTGACGCTTCCATTATTCAAAATCTTCCCTAGAGAAGAGGGGAGGTTGGACTGGGTTGTAGCCTTCTTGATGGATTATTACAAAATCTTACACACAATAAAAAAAAATGAGAAAAAAATATTCCAAGACTTGGTCTTGGATTAGTAGTGCTAGAACGAAAAAAATGAACAAAGGAATAAAAGCGAAAAAAAAATACTCGAATAGTGGTTACACTAATTCAGAGCACCTCCACTTTGATACTAATTGTAGAATCAAAAGCGCGCTAGAGGAGGTGAATAATGTTTATCGCTTTTTCACTTTTTACAGAGACACAACGGAAAAATAGAAATATGAAAGAATAAGAAGATTCTTTTCTTTTACTTGGTTCACAGTCTACGACTGTTACTCTAAGGTCCGCGGTTGTTGACCGCTTTCGATGGGTAATTTACTAATAACCTCCTTAAAGAGAAAGAGATTTCATCTTTTATAAAGAGTAGAATCGATAACAAGTTTACCAGCTCCTTACAATTTAAAGCATGGAAAAAGATGAATATAGAAAAGAAGCTACCAACAAAAGAGAAGTAAATTGAATAGAATCGTTAGAGAGAGCCTTACCGTAAAATTGAAATTTTAGGGCACAATGGAAGCGGAAAGAGGTAGAAAATTATTATTTTGAGTTGTTGCGTGACCTTCTTTTATTAGCTATTACGGGCACCCGAATCCCCTTCCGAGTGGCCCAGTCCAATTGATTAACATCTCCGAGTGCTTGGACGGCTAACATGATTGCAGTTGGTGAAATGTATCTAATTCATATCCGATCGCGACTTATCCATCCCCGGGCGCTTGGATTGTGAAGTATCCCAATCAATCTTTGCTTGCCACCTCATCTGCATTGCTGGTCCGAACTATTCTTATCCGGGTGCCCGAATCCATTAGGGGCACTTGGATTGTCGGGCGCCCGGAGTCTGTTTTTCCCTCCAACCTCATTTTTCTGTATCAAAGAGTTAACACAGTACAATACAATACAAAAAAGTTAAGATAATTTTACAACTATCTAGTCTTGACTTGTAGATTTCCAGTTAAACACAAAGTCAGACTGACGCTTGCTGTTCCCTTCTACGAGAACGCGACCTCACTTACTCCTCTCAAGAAATTTTATTTATTTGTCAAGTATCTAGTCCTCCAGACATGTTTGGACTTTTTACTCAGCATCTGATCCTTTGACCACCCGTCTCTGGTCCGACTCAATCTTAGTCTTCTAGACCTCATTGAGTCCCTCCATTTGGTGTCCTTGATCTATCAAAACTTCTATCTAGTCCTTCTGACTAAGACTTTATTATCTAACCTCCAATTACGACTTACCTTGCCTAGCCTTCAATTAGGACTTTTCCTTGTCTAGCCTCCAACTAGGACTTACCTATTGTGCTACATGTACATTTAGATCAATTGATTAGTTCATAAATAATACTTAACCTTAAACCTTTATCAACATCTAAATATAAGAAAAATAAAAATAGATTGAAACAAATCAAACATTATTTTGCTATTAAATAAAAGGAATGTTTTTTTTTGGTCCGGTATTGTTTTGTTGTTTCTTTACGAACACTTGATCAACCCGACCGCTATTATCGATACGAGAAGTCACATTATCACACAATATTTAATGGCATCTCCAATGTAAGATTTTTGAGAGATTTGTCAAATTAAAAATAATTGAATAAAAAATTTTAATCATTATGGAAATGAGATCTAAAAATTTTAATTTAAAAGAATAGTGAAATTTTAAATCTATTTTTTTATCAAATTAATTATGTGGGTGGAGATTAATAATTAATTAATAATGAGGTTTAAGATTTTAAGAAGATTTTTTTGATTGGGAAGATGAATGCTAATTATTGGAGATGTCCTAAAAGACACACTCGCTCTATGACACGTGTACAGCAAATCCTCTCGTGTCTTCGATCTACGTGGCGACCTCTAAACCGTTCGATCGACGAATCCAACGCGATTGCTTTTTACCTGATTTTACCTGAGATAGACGCAGACGTCTCAACTGGGACCCACATTTCGTTCGACTAAAATGGCAGATAAATCGTTGCCATCGTGAACTTGATGCCTCGCTCGCTTATTACATACGATTATCTATATTTATATGTGCAAATAAACCGTAGGTATATATTTATATATATATACCGGCTCTCTTTCTCGCCGTCTCTGTTTGGTTCCGCTCCTTTCCGCCTTTCCTTTGCTGTGTTTTCTATGAAAACTCGAGGAGCGAGAGCGAACCAAATCGTTGCCCACATTTTTCTCGTGGATTGCTGAAGTCGATCTCCTCCTTAGAATTCCACCTCTTTCTGCCGGCGATGAAGATTTAGGGTTCTTCGACCTGGCCGGCGAAGATGCCCAGTGGTGAGTTCGAGCTCGAGGATCACAAGTCCCTCCTTCGTCCTTCTCCCTTGCCGACCGGCCCAGATCTGGAATCCCAGGGTCCAGATTTGGTCGGGACATCGGCGGTCGGCACGGGGAGTCCGTCATCGGCAAAGAAGAGCGGGATCGGAGATCTCCTTCGGCACCTGGATCGGGGTCTCTCTAACCGGAGCCTGGGTCGGCGGCATGCGGACCGGAGTGGCTTGTCACCGCGGTCAGATGGAAGGTCGCACGACCCTCTAGGGGACGGGGCGCCTCCTGAGTGGGCGCTGCTGCTTATAGGGTGCCTCCTTGGCCTTGCCACCGGTATTTGTGTTGCTGCATTTAATCGAGGGGTTAGTACTTGACTTGCCGTTACCTTGATAATCTTCAATGACTAATTGTTATTCCCTTATGCCGTAATGATTGACATCTTTTCTCTGTGGCATTTTTATTCTCCTGTTATATGCCCCTTTTTTGGGTTATATGCTGCTGCTTCTTCTTTCTTCAAAATGTTAATCATAGAGCAGAACAATGTGTAAGAACTAAAATGAAACCATGCTAGATCTGATTTACTGTTCCTCAATTGATGACCCTTTTTCACTATCTCGCCGGATGACCTTTGATAGCGATCGTTAATTAACATGAAATTCAACTAATTTTGTCAATTAAGTTTTCATTGCTATCTAATTTGATGACAAAACTATAAAAATATGTTCGGAGTTATCTAGGAAAGAAGATCTCCAAGGAAACATTCTTGATGCTAATGATTTATCAATTATCCTTTTCTCAGAAACATACACAAATCACCAATATTCTGCATTCCTCTTAGACTCGCATCAATATTCATTGCCAAATCATTATTGTGATTGTTTCTTTTCCAGAGATCATAAAATTGTCTCCAAAGAGGATGAACCTTGATATGAACATAGGTTAGCATTGTTAGATTCCCCTAAATCATCATAATTAATCTATGTATCTCCCAATTATTTAGGATGTTCTTGAATATTATCACTCTATTAAGTTGTATGCAAGGCTACACCACGACCAATTAGATTGCCCTAGCACAATTAATAAACAATTCAAACATTTGAAGTTGATGAAGTAATGCTTCTTTAAATAGGTACATGTGATACATGAATGGGCATGGGCAGGTACCCCAACCGAGGGTGCTGCTTGGCTACGCCTTCAGAGGCTGGCTGATACTTGGCATAGAATACTGCTGATTCCAGTAACTGGAGGAGTTGTTGTCGGAATGATGCATGGTCTACTTGAAATTTTTGAGCAGATAAACCAGTCAAGATCATCACAAAGACAAGGTCTTGACTTGCTGGCAGCCATCTTTCCAACAATAAAAGCCATCCAGGCTGCTGTTACTCTGGGTACTGGCTGTTCTTTAGGGCCTGAGGGGCCCAGCGTAGATATTGGTAAGTCATGTGCAAATGGGTGTTCAGAAATGATGGAGAACAATAGAGAACGGAGGATTGCTCTTGTTGCAGCCGGTGCTGCTGCTGGAATTGCTTCAGGTACAGACTAGAAACTTTGGCACTGTTTTATCTCTTGTATCTAGTTTTTCTCTTTGGCGCTGAAGATCTAGTGGTCATTATAAGCTGAAACAATTCAGAAAGGGGACACATTTTTATGTTGGAGGGCATTAATGAAACAAATTCACATCAAGATTAACTATTTTGTTTGCATTGTTCTATCTTCCACTTATTGCCCTACTTAACATATAGCTACATATCTGCTTTCCTTAAGACCTTGAACTTTACACAATTAACATTATGTTGATTAGTAATTTATTAGAAATTTAGTTGTTTGTCATATTGCTGAAAATATGGAAACACTTCTTGACATAGTTTGTGGATATTCAGGTTTCAATGCTGCTGTTGCTGGATGTTTTTTCGCCATTGAAACTGTACTGAGGCCACTTCGAGCAGAAAATTCACCACCATTTACCACTGCTATGATAATATTGGCATCTGTTATTTCATCTACAGTATCAAACGTTTTGCTTGGAGAGAAGCCAGCTTTCATTGTCCCAGCATACGAACTGAAATCTGCTGCTGGTATTTTTGATTACTCTAGACCAATTCGATGTCACTAGGCAAATTTATTGTTGTAGTTGTGGAAACTCCAATTATTGCTGTGGTCACTATGATGTTATGAGTTTTTTGATATTATTTGATACATGGGCAATTAGTTTGATTGTGTTCACATTTTGTTAATAAAGAAAAATATAAGAATATTGACATGTTGAAATACAGAGATCCTTTACCTTCATATTTTTGAACTTTGATGTTCTTCCTTCTGATCCATTGCCATTTACCTCTCATGCATTTGGCCACTATAAAAATTCTTTAAGAATTCTATCTTATGCTTCACCGAGGTTTCACATGAGTTTCCAGCTCATGAGTTAAAAATAGTTTTTGTAGAATTAATCAAGCAGATTCAGAGTGGTAGAGATTTTCTTCTTCTTTCATGCTAATATTGTCATTGCATAACTGAGATGGTATAACACACTCCTTACAGTGGGTGCATTCTGAATGAGTTCTCAGTATGTCATGAAATTGTTTGAAAGAATGTTGGTAACATTGTGCATAATTATTTTCAAAAGAAGAAGAATTAACTTTATCTTTGTTCTTCACTCTAGTGTTATTGTCATCTAGACGTGCCTTGTTCCCCTTGTCATTGCTCCTTTTTCTAAAAATCACTTGAAAGTAGTTCATCTTGTAATTTTATAAGGATCAAGACATAATTTCCATGTAAGAACTTGTTGATTTTACTTAGATATTACTTGAGTCTTCTGAGGAAGAAGTCATTTGGATAGTTCTATAAATTGATATGAAACTAAATTGTCTACAAGATGATGTTTGTTTGGTTAGAGACAAAGTGCATAACCCAATTTCAGTGCCTTTATTTCACTACTTTTTTCCATGCAGAACTACCTTTATATCTCATCTTGGGCATGCTTTGTGGGGCTGTGAGTGTGGCTTTCTCTCGCCTGGTAGTTTGGTTTACAAATTTTTTTGAGTTTATAAAGGACCAGTTTGCTCTTCCGGCTGTTATGTTGCCTGCTTTAGGTGGTTTAGGAGCAGGCATGATAGCTCTCAAGTACCCTGGAATTCTATACTGGGGTTTCACAAATGTTGAAGAAATTTTACATACGGGAAAGAGTGCTTCAGCACCAGGAATATGGCTTTTAACTCAACTAGTTGGTGCAAAAGTAGTAGCTACTGCTATTTGCAAGGGTTCTGGACTTGTAGGGGGCCTTTATGCGCCAAGCTTGATGATTGGTGCTGCCCTTGGTGCAGTTTTTGGAGGCTCAGCTGCAGAACTTATAAATTCAGCAATTCCAGGAAATGATGCTGTTGCTCAGCCCCAGGCTTATGCATTAGTAGGTGTCATTACACTTTTTGAAAATCCAAGGAGATTCATAATTCCTGTACATTATTTAAAACTGATATCATGCAGGTTGGAATGGCTGCTACACTGGCTTCAGTTTGTTCGGTTCCATTAACCTCAGTACTGTTGCTCTTTGAGCTAACAAAGGATTACAGAATATTGCTGCCACTCATGGTAAATTAACGGATTTGTTTTGACCAAGATACAAGCAATAAGATACTGTTTCTTTATCAAGTTTTTTAATAACTTGTGCTATTTTCTATATTCTAGCGTTTATAGTTCATCTCATTTTCCTCTCATGGTACAATGGCATTCTGAGTTTTTTTTTCTCCAAATATTTCTATTTGTTTTCACTTGCAAAGAATTTTCTTTACTTCTATAAGTGTATTGCCACTAATTTATGATATCATGTGGTCTTTCTGAAGATACAATCTCTTATACCAAGTTTGATTCTCTTTTGGTTAAATAAACGTACTCATTACAGTACTATTCAACATGTTCCTAGTTTTGTATCTTTACTTAGTTCTTATGCTTCAGATAGGAATGTTTCTGTCTTTATAGCATTTATTACTTATAATTTTTAATAGGGTGCAGTTGGTCTAGCTATATGGGTTCCTTCTGTAGCAAACCAGCCAAAGGACAATGACTTGACAGAGGCAAGGTCTCCTAAACGTGGATATTCTTCTTTATCATCTACTGAAGAAATGAACTGGAGGCAACATGATGACGGAGGTGATCTTGAACTTTCTGAACTGGAAACTGACATTCACCGCTATGGCACTATCAACAATGAAGTGCTGCTAGATGACCTTAAGGTATGAATTTATTGGTAGTGGCGAATGTAATGAGAGAACTTTCTTACTAGCCCAACTAGTGTTTCTTAATTTGTTTGGCTTCACTAAACATTTATTTTCTCCTTCAGGTTTCTTTAGCCATGTCAAAGACCTATGTTAAAGTTCATACAACTACTATACTAAAGGACGCCATTGTGCTTATGCATGACAAACAACAAACCTGTGTTCTTATCATTGATCATGAAGACTTTCTTGAGGGTATTCTTACACTTGGCGACATTCGGAGGAAAGGGTTTGAAACAAGTGGAGAGCTTCCTGGAACTCCCAGAGGAGATACAGCAATCTCAGATGTATGCACTCTAGGATTTATGATGTTATCTTTGAGCAATTTATGTAAACATAATCTTGGTAACCAACAATCTGCCCTGGCATTGCATAAGTAGTTGTTATGCTCTAATTAAGTTATTGATTCCCAACTTGGCTTTTCTTAGGGGCAATAGATAATCTCCTTTCTTATAATAAGAGCTAACATCATTTAGAAAATACCCTTTTTTTTCATTGAACCATAAAGTGAGTCATTTTGCAGGTGAATGTTTACACAGTTTCGTCCTGCCTTAGTAGAGGGTTTCCACACCGGGGTAGAGAAACTGGGTTGTTAACCTGTTTTCCCGACACAGATTTGACAACTGCAAAGCAGCTTATGGAGGCTAAGGGAATTAAGCAATTGCCAGTGGTCAAGCGTGGTGGGGTACGCAGCAATAATGGGAAGCGCAGAATTGTTGGCCTTCTCTATTACGATTCAATTGGAAATTGTCTTCGGTTAGTTGCTACTATTCTTTTTATTTAATCAGATTTTATTTTTGTTCTATTTATTGACTCCATTGTGAAGTGTTTTGCAAAGTATTAACTCGAGAACTGCAGATATTGTGGTTTTACTAGATGAGACATTTTCCTGAGTAGAGTAGTTAGAACATATTATAGTTTTTTTAGTATGTTCTCTCAGATATACACATTATTATATGCTTCTTCATATTCCTTGGACAACTATAATTCTTTTCAAAATTGCAAAAGAATCCCTTGGCTTTCTTTTCTCTCTATTTCACTCGAAGCCCTCATCTCCATTGCCTCAAATCACCTTGGTCCATAAATCCTTTGGATTTATTCATTGCTAAGGTGCTAAAGTATTCTTGGTTGTCTTGCTGGAGTGCCTTATATTTTCAAATGCATTAAGCTAATCTGGATTGGCTTGCTAGATTGTTTTTGAATATCTTCTATATTTCCTTACCAATCACTTTCTGCTGTTTTCAGAGAGGAGGTAGCTCGCTGGAAGGCTATCTATCAGCAAAGAAAACACGTTCAAGAGAGCATCACTAATGGTCATTGACAATAAGCTGAGCAGTGGTTGATATGTTTCAGAGTTGCCTTGACTTCAAGAGGATGCAGTTGTCAAGCTGATACCTGCTCATCCACATCGCGCCCTTTGCAAGGCAGTCGTATTTTCCTGGACATGAGCCTCCCAGCTTACACTGAACTCCATGCATTGATACTGTGCTGATGCTAGTAAGAAGCATACCACCAATAGGGCAGTTTGGTGCTCTTAGATTTGATTCTGAAGTTTATTTTACAAGTTGCACTAGAACAATTTTACGAATTGTTTAGGCTAGAGAATCCCTGTATAGGCGAATGCTAATTGTCTATGCATATGACATTCTGTAATATTATCTTTTATAGCTTAAGTTGTTCTACAGCAAGTTCCAGGTGGTATATTAGAGTCTGTAACTGATTTTTCCGCAAATGTTGTTTATGCACAATTTTTCTAAGAAATATTATTTCATCAGTCAATCTTTTCTGCTTGATTGGCAAACGAAGTTGAATCCATTCTTTGACATCTTTAAGTGAATGTTATTCTGCCTTCTCTATTAATGAGGGTTTGGATGTGTATCTAATCTTCAGGCCCTTCTTATAAACTCTGCTGAAACCTCAATGTGATTTAACTCTGCATCTAATTGTTTGCTAACAAAAATTTTTAGGCTCTTTAAGAGCTTGAGAGTGCATTAAACAAAGATAATGTTTGAAGTATGTTAAGAACTTCTTCAAAAAAAAAAAGATGGAATTCATCATTCCAGCAGTCCTATACGGTCAGTCTCACGGCTATCTATGAAGAAATAAATCAAGAAAGTACAGTTGGTCACGACAAAGAAGGACGTTACCTCGGCTTCATCGAGATTTGATCATTTTCCATTTTAACAACTTTACTTCATCATAATCAACTCAACTATGTTCCGGGAGCTTGAAGCATGTTAAGAACAATTCCACAGAGAGTACTTATCTTCATTTATCAAATTTCATCATGAAAGAATTGAGTGCCAAATGAGGAATGATATTATCATTTCTTGAAAGAGAGATTGTGTATCGGATTACTTTCGACTGATCCATCTTTTTGGACTTTTAGCAGAACATTGCATCGCACTTAATTGGGTTCTGAAGGTAACTCTATAAATTGTATAATTTCCCTTAATCTTGTCGAATTTTATTGTGCCTCCAGAAAATGATTACTGAAGTTCATTATCCTCCTAATTTATCTCTATTTTAAAATGTAAAATAAATTTTAAATAATTAAAATTACTCTGAACTTCTAAATTATGCCATAATAATATTTAGATTTTAAATGTTTTTTAAAAAAAATAAGATATAGGAGTCAATTGACAATTTTTTTTCTTTGTGATTTCTCAATTTCCTTTTTGCCACTCACTTATACAATGCTATGATTTTGTAAGCTCTCATTGGTACGACTCCGAGGTATAATTAAGAAAATCAAATTTTGAAAATGAATATTTTAAAAATTATAACATACATAAATTATATTTCAAATTTATCCAATAGAAAAATAAAAAAAAATTCATCTATCTGTTATAAAAAATATATGATTTTGTAAAGGTCAGTAGTGGCAAGAGCGGAATCTTCTGGACGTATTTAAATCTGATCCTCCATGCTGCCGCAACGGGGGTAGGGTTGGGTCTTCAACGGCGGTGATCTGCGGCCCAATCATCAACTACGACGAGCTTACCAACTTCGATTGATACCTCAAACAAGATCGTGACCTCTCCTTCTTCTTCTTCCCCTCCTTCTTCTTCTCCTCCTCCTGCATCGGATCACAAATCTTTGAAGCTCCGCCGTCAGCGAGAGGCACATCTTGCCTAATAACTAAAGAATAATGATAAATAGTATGAAAATTTGTAGTATGAACTCAATGTAAATGGATCCCATTAACATGTAATGAAATCCACATCCTGACGAAGTCAGACAATACCCTCCTGCGTCGTAACCAACTGTACTTTCTCGATTTACCTCGTCACAGATGATCGTGAGACCGACCGTGTAAGGCCGCTAAGGTGGCGGATCCACCTTTTTACAGAAGAGTATGTCATGCTATATTCCTGTTATAATTTTCATACTACCTATCATTACTCATTAAATCAACAAATTAATCAATGAATTTCTTTTAATAAACAATTCAATGATCGTTTAGAAAATTTTTCATCGAATCAGACCCATCACTTGAATTAATCGATATAAACTGAATATTAAAAAATATCAACCCATCTCATTTTCAAAAACAAAAAAATTCAAAAGTACACCTCATGATATTTCTCGTATCAAATCCACTCTTATTCTAATAATGTTATAATAACTACCAAATAAAGGCTACAACCTATAAAAATACTAATAATTTCACTCGATCAAAATATCTATATCTAAAATAAATTTAAATAAAAAAAAATTCTTTCTCAACTTATTATCATAATATTACTAGAATAACTATTAAATGACTACTACAACAGCAGCATACACTTAATTGGCTGCTATAACATGGTTGTATACAATATTTTAACAATAGTATGATGATTTTGAATCAATAACAAAAACTAACAAATATCACCTTAATGTATTGCAATTAAAAAAACAATTAAGATACTAATGCATAACTTAGTTACGAGATAATAAAAATATGAATTCTAATTAAATAAGTAAATATTTTATTGATTAAAAATTTTAGAAAAATATAATGTAATTATTAAGGTAGATTTATTAGAAAGTATTTTTTTTAATGAATGGTAAATATATATATCATCAAAGAAATACACGAAGATATAGGAGCTCCAATGACATCTGCTTATATTATGTCTGATGAATTGTCAAATTTGAACAATCGTCAAAGGTATGTTGTACATGTGTTCACATGAATACCACACTCATATCGATAACTTTTCATATCAATGTCTCTCAGTCATGTGTACAAATATCATGTGTGCATCTACAGATCCGTGTACCATGTCCTCATCCAGTAGCCGCGTCGTCTACCTGGTGAGCGAGGGTAGCCCTCCAGCCACCAAGTAGGTCCTGCGCCAATCGACAACCACACGCAGCATCTCCAGATCTCACAAATGTCCATCCTCAAAGTCACCATCAAACTCCACCACTAGCAAGCACGGTCATTTCACGACCTCCTCAGACATCATCATCTAGCATCCAACATGCACTGCCATGTCAGAGCCGTCATAACTATTTGCATCCAGCAAGCACGAACACCTCGCAGTCACTTCAACCATCGTTATCCAGCATCCAGCATGCACGACCCCGTCCCAACCGCCACAACTATCAACATCCAACAGTCCTCTCGATCTCCTCCTGACACCTATCATCCGCTATAGCCACTCGCCAGAAGGAATATGTCCATCGCTCCATGGCTAGCAAGCCCAGGGAGCTGTACACTTTGAACAAGTGGTCAGCTATTAACAGATTAAGTGTGTCTTTACCGTAGCCGTTACTACGGACTAGATAGGTCATGTCGGTGGATCTATTCACCCTCATAAACTTTTTAGCAAAGCCTCAGCCATCAACGGATTTGAGACATCTTTACCGTGAACCGTTTGCTATGGACTAAATGAATCTAGAGGGATGGATCCATTCACCTTTTTTTGTTTTTTTTGCACATATGCACACATGTATGTAAGTATAAATGCCCTATATGTAAATGAGAATACAAATGCAAATGCAAATGCAAATACAAATGCAAATATAGATACAATGTGAGTCATGGTCTACTATGGATGCTAATCTAATGAGCCCGCTACGCAATATGTATGAATGCAAATGAATGAATACACAAGATACTGTGTAATGCATGTGACATGGATCCAATCTCTTAGAAAAATATTGTTAAACTCAAAGTCCTCGACAAAGTGCTCCTTCAAATACTTCCGACTGCAAACCACAACAGACAAATTGATCATAAGATGCATGCTTAGAACTACAGAATTATTGCCAAATAATTTGTCGAGTGAATGAAAAATAGAAATGGTAAGGACACGTATCATAAACTAAGGTTCGAGTACAGAATGATGCATTATAGAAAAATAAACTCGATCTGAGACTGGAATATGACCTAATAA
>JBBMKF010325092.1:0-15230 GCA_037834155.1 Curcuma caesia
AGCTGGAAATGAATAATCTGCCTTAGAGATCTGTGGTTTAGGTGAATTAAGATGATACTCAGAAATAGGGAAACATGAACTTATTGATAAGGAAAACAATGATGCATCTACTGATATAACATTTACCTTTTTATACAAATTCATGATGTTTGGCTCATCAAAGGGCAAGTATCCAGCCATTAGAACAAATAGTATTACACCACATGACCATACATCTGAGGTTGTACCATCATAGCCTTTATCATTGAGGACCTGAAACCATTAGCAGATTCCAGTTGTTTACTGTAACAAAGCTGCAAAATGTGATCAATGAAAGAAGACAAATTTAAAGATAAACCTCAGGTGCGACATAGTTAGGCGTTCCACATGTAGTGTGCAATAATCCATCCTCCTAACCAAACAAACAAATATCGGATGACATAATATTGGACTAATCAAGTGGAAAGAACTGAGTTGGATAAACAAGTAAATCAATGGGAATTGCTGGCAAACCAGGATTTGTTGGTTCAAAACATACATAAAATCCTGGTTTACCAACAAAATCACTTACCCGTATTTGTGGGGCAAATGCACTTAAACCAAAGTCAGAAACTTTAAGTACGCCAAAAGAATCTAAAATCAAGTTCTCTGGCTGCAAATCAATCAAGTTTCATTAATTTTGGCTGAAGAACCAAGAAACAAGTTTTCAAGAAATCCAGTATATGGCATATCCTAATCATTTGTTCTTAAATGACAATTAGTTTATATGATCAAACCTTTAGGTCTCTGTGGTATACACCCCTACTATGACAGTAATCCACAGCATTGATTAGTTGCTGAAAGTATCTCCTTGCTTCATCTTCTTTCAATTTTCCATGGTTGACCTAGATATAAGAAATCTGATCTGTCAATAATAGGAAGACAACTTACTTCAGACTGAAATACATCTATTTACAACTTTAAGTTGTTTCAATATTGTAATCTGAACATTGTATCTGAAATGAAAATGTGAATTATGTGATTAGTCTGCAATTCTGCATCTAACTTTCTGGACTATTGTAAACATTTGATACAAAAAAAATCCTTACTATTTTGTCAAAAAGTTCGCCTCCATCAACTAATTCAAGAACAATGTATATCTTTGTCTTGCTAGCTATGACCTGAGAAATTAAGGTGACAATCAATACTCACAAGATACAAGTCCATTCACTTTACACAAAGTTGTTGCAGTTTCTGAAACAAGGCCATGAAATATATCAATATTTTCAAGAAAAATAAATAGATTCAGTGGATCCATGTACATTTATTTTTAATAAAAATAAATAACTATCTACAAATATTAGATAGTCTCATACTAGTGCAATTTTTTTAAAATAAAATGTAACAGATATGTTTTCAGAATATTAAGAGACATGGACTAGATATATCTGGTTCTTCTTGGTGAAGCTGAACCTTTATTTCATCCAAGTTATAAAGCATAGACATTCACATTTTTTGCATGACATTTGTTGATTATGTATAAAAGATCACCGCTAGATATATACAAACAGAGAAGCGTATGGGCAGTTACCTAGGCTTAGAGGTGTAGATGCGTCTAACAGCATCCTAATGGTTTCACACATATGTCAGTATGTACAATTTTTAAGCAAATGTAGTCAGCTAAAATGGTAAAGGAGATATGGTCAAGGGTTGGTCTGCCTTTGAATGAATGATGATGCTAAAGGCAAGTTGCTTGCTCCACGTATAGATGTGTGTATCTGATCAAGCCTACTTCACCTATCTTGATGATCCTGGACTAGATTCATATATAACAGAAATATGAACCAAATGTACCACTAAATTATCTCCTCAAAAACATTGCACAAGAAATTATCTAAAATTTGAAGTTGATAGCAAATATCACAAAGATAATAAGTTAACAATTACTTACACTATGTTTTAAAAATAATGTGGTTACAATAACCATTAAATATCATCCAAATGATCCATAAGCTATATATGTGGCGTGCTTTCATGGTTCTATTTGTTGCCGATGTCATGCAGTACTATGGGTTGATTGCTAAATTGGACTAGTGACAAAACCTCGAAGTTTAGTTGAATGATAACCTAGTTCTATGTGGCACTTTATTGTGGATTAGAGCAACTTTGACATGGCACATGCCTATATTAATTGCTGTTGTTATTAGAACATGAATACCAATGTGGGACTAAACCTACAACAACAGCAATCTTATTTAATTCTAATACTTTTAATACTCACCCCGAAGTTGGAGCAAAAGTACAAACTATGTGCAAGTAGCTATATACACTAGAAATTTCTGACAAGCAAAACATGAAACTGACACATGACCATGATGAAAGTTAAAACACAATAATCAGACAGGCAAAACTAAATCTTTGATAGAGCATGCAGCCAATGATTACTTCTTCCTTAGATCAACACATTCATAAAGCGAGTATAAATAAATAACAGATAAAATGAAACCAACATGAAGATAGATCTTGGGTCAAATATCTTAAGTGGACTTTTCTCAAAGTGATTCATACAATAGCACTCTACACCCAATAGACTCAGAGAAAATTAAAGCACTCATGGATCCTAGAGGAAAGATGGATAGCACAACTCAAATCTTTGTTGTAAGTAGCAAATTGAGAAAAAGACATTTCCTAGTTTAGGTCTTCGCTAGAGATGCATACTATACATCATCCTTTGTTGTAAATAGAAAATTAAGAATACGACATTTTTTATGTTCACGTTTCACTAGAGTTGTATAGTACAATACCAAACTGAGAACAATACATTTTCTTCGGAAGAATGCAAGAAGAAACCATATTATTTGTGTCTTCACAGACTCAAGTGGCCAAATGGAGCATGCAAACAAAACAGAGAATGTGCTCGAGCAGCCTTGTGAAAGGGAAAGCTGCTGGGAAGAAGATACCAACACAGAAAGTAGTAGATTTTTACAAATTTGGGGTAAAAAAAGAACAAGCAAGCACAAAAAACAGCAACATGAAAAGCAGCTTAAGGAAGGAACATGCTAACTCTCAAGATGCAACCTAAGTAGATAAGAATTAGCAGGAAGAAAACCAATAAATCATGTGCAGATGGCCCATCATGCACACATGAGAAAAGGACTCACTAATAAAAATCCATGCTCAGTGATCCAACTAGGTTTTTGGAATTTCCCCTTTGAGAAGAATTTATCTAGAAGAGAGGAATCCCCCTGCCCCATCACCCCATGGAGCTTTATCCCATTTTCCTATCAAGCTACAAACCAAGAAGGTTCCTTTTACCAAGAAAAAGTAGCCTTAAACAAATAGAAGGAAAAAAGAAGGTTGCTTCACCCAAAAAGGCTTCTTGACCAACTGCATATTGACAATTTGTTACAGAAATCAATGGTTTTGTCCCCCATTCCGGTGGGTGTATAGAAGGTAAAGCAAGCCCTTGACCACAGTGAAATTGACTTAGCTTGGTTCAGCATGCAAACAACTAGCTGTGGATTAATTTTCCATATAACTGTGTCCATCTGCGGTGATGTTTCATTAGAAAAACATCATTTAAACCATTTACTTGATAATGGATCTAGGACTATGAACTCACTTGAAAGTGAGTCCTAGAACTATTTTCTTTAAAGCCTTTCCTGTCTGCTGATTTGATGGGAATCCTTATTTTTCACAGGAAATAGACATTTAAGTATATTTGGATGTGAAGGCTCAGAAATACAAGATCTATGCTAGGAGCTAATGCTCTCCATCTACAAATCTAGAACTCACAAAAGGATAGCTTATAGCCATCAAATATGATAAACTGCAATAAGCTTCAAGTCACAATGAAATTAAAAGCAGTACCTTACAAGAACACTGAAAAGATACTAAATGCATGCCAACTTATCAAGATATATCTTCTAAGAGTCCATGTAATCTATATTTGAGATACCTCATGAATTTGGACAACATTTGGATGCTTAATCAGCTTCATGGTAGATATCTCTCTTTTTATCTGCATTGTAGAATGTAGCAAATTTCAGGTCCAAAATACAAATTAGCTTTCTTATAAGTTTTGGGTAAAAGAATTATTTTAACATTTTGCTTGAAAAAAATAGTAATTCTTTTTCAGTTCCCTAAACAGTAACAATGAATCAATTTTTTCCATTTGCAAGCACTGACAGTGTTGTCATACTGAAACTATGACAAATTAGACATGGTCAATATGGAAATGAAGAATAAATAATGAATACACAATCAAACCTAGAACTAAGTAGCCAAATTTGGCAATCATGGCAACCTAGTGCAAAATTTGCATGCGGTTACATTCCATTCGTTGTCAGAGAAAAAGCCAGAATGCCTCAAATGTCAAATTTTCATTAAGAAATTTTAATTTGAAAAACAGGAAACTCGGAGACAAGGCTATTTGGAAAATGGTTTGTTTGCATTTATGGAAGCTGGAGACGATTGCAAAATAATGAAATCTTGTTCAACATACTTAAATCTTGTATCTTTGTAAGTTTTGTGAGCTATTCACACAGGCCAGAAATAACTTTTTTTGTGCCAGAAGGTTAGCTGCAGCATGCACAGCATCATGCATCATCATGGCATTTGAAACCAAGAAAGAGACAGTGCCAAGACAGAGTGTTGGTTCTCAGAATTCAGAACAGACAGTGCATGATGTACTAATTAAGACAGTGGAGCTATTTTTCTGCAAGAACAGTTGCAAATATCTCTTGTCTCAATTTGCTATGCTAAACCTCTGCTTTTCAGATCATAGTATTAGTTCTCGATAACTGCTTATTATAGGAGCATGTCAGCCTTATAATCATCTTAAAAAGAGTTATGCAAGGTGATGAAGTTCATAGCAAATATATTAAATAATTAAATTGTCTAAGCTATCATGAGCATTTCAAAATCTCAGTCAATGATCATGAGAAGGATAAATGTCAAGGGCATGTACTTATAAACTTTGTTTTTTCTCTCAGTTGGATTCTTTACACTTGGAGGACGAGAAGACTTTTATACTCTTCTGGATTTACAATTAATAGCTGTGGCACTCAAAATTCACGATAGCAGTGAGTTGCTCAAGTCCACAGCCACAGCCAGTGAGAAGGAAATGCTTAGCGAGTAAAACCTTACAAAAGGAAAGACAATTTATCAAACAAATAGTGATAAGTTCTAAGAAACTCAATGTTGACCAACACCTGGGGTTGAAAAACATTTCTTGCAAATTATTTTTGTGAAATCCAGCTATGTTCACAAACTGACACGTACAGTCCATGCTCTTCTATTGCTCATGAAGAAGACATAAAACTACGAAGACAAAACAAGGATTGTGCATTCAAGGTTCCTATCTTACGAAATGATAAAATACACACGATCAATGTTCGGACAAATAGTTTGCTAATTTTCAGCCAAACTTGCTATTCGAACTACATAGAGACGTACAAAATTCATATTTTGCAGGGTCGCAATAGACCATCTCATATTCGTGGTGTTATTTCTTCTCATGTTCACAAATTCAGCCAGAGACAGCAAAGACTTCCAATTGATCGAGGGAAAACGATTACCGCACCAAAATGCCACTTAAAAAACGGTTTGATAGATGTATATAGTTTAAACTTTAATCTCCCAGAAACACCAAAAACGCTGATAATAAGATAACAAACCCCCCTCAATTCATCGTACGAGAAGAAAGGAAATTTTAAATATAAGAACGAAACAGAGAATTGCGGCAAAGCCTTTTTTTTTTTTAATATGGGAGGGAGGAAACCTGCTCGACCATCTTGTGGCGGAGGACATGGTGCTTGTCGAGGATCTTGATGGCGACGCTGTCTCCGGTCTGCACGTTGCGGGCGTACTTGACCTTGGCAAAGCTTCCCTCGCCGAGGGTCCTCCCGAGCTCGTACTTCCCCACCCGCGTCCGCGTCGCTATCCCTCCTCCGACGCCACAGCCTCCGTTGCTCATCCTTCTTCCTTCCTTCTCTTTTGGTTCGCTCTTCTTCCTCTTGCACCCGCGCCCTACCTATCAATGGCGATGAAGGATGGCTCTATAAATATCCGCGTGCTTAATTTAAGAAAGGAGGAAGAGGAGGAGGAGGAGGGTTTGAAGGGTAAAGCCACAAAGGAAGGAATTTTGGGAAGCCGGGCGGGTGCGGAGCAACGGGGTGGGACCCACCTGACCCCACCAATAATTTATCCGCCGCGTTTATCGATTGGAGGGTCCAAATGATTTCTTCTTGAACGCGTGGCGTAGCTCCGACTTCCCTACCTAGCCCTCCTTCCTCTTTTGAAATTTCATTAATGCCCGTCTTAAAAAGGAAAAAAAAAGAAAAAAAAAAGCGCCGTTAGTTATTAGAACCGTAAAAAACAACCGCCCCTCGTTTTTAAAGCATTAAAACTTCTCTTATTTTAAAACTACTGTTATTTTAATATTATTATAATAGACACATAATGACTACTACAATATATACAAATAAATCGATTTAATTTATTTTTTAAAAAAAATTAATTTATAAAATATTTTTATAAACTTAAGTAAATTTTTTTAAACAAATTATTATTAACTATTACAATTGTAGCTACAATCATTAAATTTGATTTTAAAATTTTATAATAATTTCAATTTTTTAAAAATGATTTTAATTAATATTAACCTGGCTTTAAAAAATTATATAAAAGTGTTTTTGACCAAATTAAATTTAGAAAGAATTAATTTATATGTTATAAATAAGGGATGTTATTTTAATATGTTAAAACGGACAGACGTCTTATTCAGGATTTTAATAATTAAGGAATTTGAATTTTTCAATTTGCTTATTAATTGTTGAATTTTGAGTAGTGAAATTCTGAAAATTTTAGACCAAGAAAAAACATCAAACGAGGTGCACTCAAAAAATTCTGGATTATATATAATTAATACGCTCTACCTATTAAATATAAGCCATGCAGTCACTGTCCGGAATCATGATACACTTAATATAATAATTAATTTTTGGAGTACAATAATAAATCATGGTAATATGATCCAACTTTAAATATTTTTTAAATATAAAAAAGGCATTTCTTTTTCTAAAATTATAAAAGAGATACTTCAAGTTATATATATATATTTACTGAATAGTAGTTCAATTTTATGATCATCGTCTCTCCTGCATAAATCACCATAAAAACAACGTTCGAAAAATATATAAAATTTAAGTGAAAAAAATAATAGTGAATCATTATCTCTTCTGCAAAAAGGTGGATCTGCTACCTTAGCGGCCCCACACGGTCGGTCCCATGACCATCTGTGAGGAGGTAAATCGAGAAAGTGCAGTTGGTTACGATGCAGGAGGGTATTGTCTGGCTTCGCCAGGATTCGAACCCTTGCCTTCTTCTGCAAATCTGCTGTGTCGTAACCAACTCACCTATGTCCCGAGGGCAGTGAATCATTATCTCTAATCCAACCACTGAGGATGGCAATTTATTTTATCCCCCATCACCACCCGTCCCTTTTTGTCCCTTTCAGGTTGTCTCATTCTACTAATTAAATGCGATAGATATGAAAAATATGAAATCACATCTACCAATAAATCTGCACAAACAACTAAGAGAGTAGAAAAAATTCAAAAGGAATTAGAAAGGGCAAAATAGTACTTATGCAAAAGTTGCAGAGCGAACAGAGATTCCGTGCGACAGTAACACGTCCGTATGCTGCGTGCGCTTCCAACCGACTGCATGGTGCATCCATTTGCTATCTCATCTTATCCGGCGGGCCAGGGCCGGAGGAAAACCGAAGGGAAATCCAACACGTTCCTTGTGGCGGCGCTGCCAATGCCAGCGTGACATGCGTCTTCTCTCTTTCTCTCGCAATTATTTGCAGGATTGGCGTTTGCGATCAGAGATGCAAACTCCGATACTTCATTCAACCCATTGATGGTCTCTCTCTCTCTCTCTCTACGCCATTCAACCCACACAGCTGATGTCGATGGCACCGCGCGGAAAGAAACACGTACGGCCGGGAGAGGGAGGGAAAGAGCAAAGACAGCTGAAGTAATTGGTTTAGTCTACAAAACGAATCAAAGTACAATGATACCGTCTACATCTTACAGTTAAACTCGTACTCAGTTCGACCTCTCTCAAATCATTTAACACTCGAACCGAACTTCCTTTATGAATCATTTCATAGCACTTCTAACTTTGGGTAGTGTTTGTTCTTCTGTTACGATATGGGCCCGTGGATGGGCTTGATTGTTCTGTTATGATTTGGCCCAATTAACATCACGCCAGTTTAGTTTAAGTACTCTCTTCCAAATGTTCATTTAATAACCTTAATTATGACTATCAAATGGAGTTTGTTTTCTTTTTCTTCTCGAACAAATTAAACCGAGTATAGAGTAAAATATAATATTAAGTGGATTAATTAATTAATTTGTTTATTCTGGACGAACCTTTTAGTCTTTATATATATATATATTTTTGAGTCTCATAATAGACATGCAAGAGGATGTCGCTAGCGGTGTCGTTGGTATGATACCATCACCTGTTGTATGCCTCCCCTACTCATGATTCGTCTGCAGATAAATCCATACGATCGTAGCTGTGATCAGGTTAATTTTTGTGCTGCTCGCTAGCATCGATCTAACTAACAAGACAACTCAGCAATTAATGATTCAATTATTAATTCGTTTTTGTTTCACGAAGAGCCAATTTTATGGTGAAATAAGATCGAGCAAACGCGAACAAGGAACAAGGAATTCAAAATTAAATTGCTTTGGTAAATTTAATTGAATTATGTAGTGGTTAGGTTAATTAAATTATGATTATGAATTAATTGTCTCGTCTTTAATATAGAAAAAAATCATATTGTTTTTTGGATTTTCTTCGTCATTAATTTCTATATAATATAAGCCAAATTAATTGTAACATGAAAAATATATGTTCCTGAAGAGAAGCGGGACAGATAGAAGAACAAGCTGGAATTGTTTTGATCCTGGCGTTTGCGCTGGCACTGACTTCTTCAACACTGAGAGCCTCTTTATTAAAAACTGCAGGCAGGAGAAAGCCGAGGATGCTGACCTCTGTCTCGCTCGCTGCTACCTTTCTATGGTCTGGGCCACTGCGCGAGCCACACGCATTAGAGGAGCCAAAAGGGTTAACGAGATGCTTAATCGGCTTCTCTTTGCTTGTCTCTTTTTGCTCTGCTCTGCACTGCCCTGGTCGGTAATGTGCTGGTGAACGGTGATGGTAGGGAGGAAAGAGAGCACTGAATGCAATGCCCGGAAGGAGAAGGAATAATGAAGGCAAAAAAGGAAGAGAGAAGGACAAAGGCTGGACCGAGACCACGTGCTTCCTCCTCTTGGCCATTAATTACCCGTTCACCGGCGGATCTTCCCACCCATTTAATACCACCCTCGCCAATAATAAGCCGCTCACCTACTACGCTCGTCCGCCATTACTGCCGCCAACGGCCATGTTGAAGGCGGTGACCACACTCCGCCCTCTTCCCCCTCGCCTGTCCTCGCGAATGGAGTGAACAGCCGTCTGAAAATGGGAAACCGGCTCTGCCTCGTTGTAGTCGTCGTCGCGCTGTTTTTCTCGTCGACTGCGGAGGCGCAGACGGCGGCGGACGCGGAGAGGGAGGTACTGCTCGAGTTCAAGGGCAACGTGACGGCCGACCCCGGCGGAGCGCTCGCTTCCTGGGTTGTCGGGGGCGACCCCTGCCGCGACTTCGCCGGCGTTTTCTGCAATGACGCCGGCGCCGTCGTGAAGATCCTCATCCACGGCGCTGACCTCGTTGGTGTTCTCCCGCCTTCGCTCTCCCGCCTCCTGTCGCTCCAGATCGTGTCTCTCTTCCGCAACCGGTTCTCCGGCGGAGTGCCGACGGAGTACGCTGCTATCCGGAATCTCCGCAAGCTCAACGTCAGCAGAAACCTCCTCTCCGGCGGCGTCCCCGGGTTCCTGGGCGGCCTCCCGGGGCTCCGCCTCCTCGACCTCTCCTACAATGCCTTCTCCGGGGAGATCCCCACCGCCCTTTTTAGTCAGTGCCTGAGGACGCGGTTCGTTTCGCTCGCTCACAATGCCCTTTCTGGCTCGATTCCGTCGGAAATCGCCAATTGCTCTAGTCTCGTTGGAATCGACTTGTCCTTCAACAATCTCACGGGAGAACTCGTCCCTCAGATCTGCCAGCCTCCAGCCATCAACTACGTCTCCGTGAGGCAGAATTCGCTATCGGGAACAGTCGCTGACAAGGTCTCGATGTGCCAGAGCTTGGAGCTTTTCGACCTCGGGAGCAATTCCTTCACCGGAACGGTGCCTTTCGATCTCCTTTCCCTGCAAAATCTTAGCTACTTCAACGTGTCGTCCAATCATTTTCAAGGGGAGATTCCGGAGATCAGCGTTTGCAGTGCGAGACTAGGGTTCTTTGATGTCTCTAGCAACCAGTTGAGGGGTGGCATTCCACAGAGCATCACAAATTGCCGAGGGCTGAGGTATCTGGACTTAGGGTTCAACAGTCTAAGCGGAAGCATTCCACCGGAGATAGGGAACATGAGGTCTCTCTCTATTCTTAGGCTAGGGAACAATGCCGGCATTGGAGGATCGATTCCGGTGGAATTTGGGGGCATCGAGCTGCTTCAGATTCTGGACGTCCACAATCTTCAGCTTTCCGGCGAGATTCCTGTTTCACTCAGTCAATGCAGATTCCTTCTTGAGTTGTGAGTTATAGCCACTAAAATCTTCTCAATCCATGAATTCCTTTGAATCTTATCTCTAGGCAATCAATGAGTTCCAATGTCACAATTTTTCAGGGATGCGTCGGCCAATCGCTTGGGAGGGGGAATCCCGGACACCCTTAATAACATTACCTACCTCAGATACCTAGACCTTCACCAAAACCAGCTCAATGGAAGCATACCCTCAACTCTGGGACAGCTCACATATCTTGAATACCTTGATTTTTCAGAGAATCGTCTGATTGGAAACATACCAGAAACTCTTCGAGGTTTAACTTCGTTGAGGTTCTTCAATGTTTCTGACAATAATCTATCTGGACCCATTCCATCAGCATCTACAATCCAGCAGTTTACCAATATGTCATTCTTAAACAACCCATTGTTATGTGGCCCTCCATTGAGTACCCCCTGTGCTTCAAGCAACTCTCCTCGGGGAACAAGAGTATTGGCCACCCCTGCAATCATAGCAATCGTTGCAGCTGCTATAATATTGATTGGTGTCATTGTGGTCGCCGTCATGAATATCCGGGCAACTAGGAATAGGGAAATCGAGGACGAGATCTTGGTTTCTGAGAGCACAACTCCAGTTTCAACAAACTCAAACGTGATCATTGGAAAGCTGGCTCTTTTCAGCAAGAGTTTGCCATCTAGGTATGAAGATTGGGAGGCAGGAACCAAGGCATTGCTTGACAAGGATTGCATCGTTGGTGGTGGATCAATAGGAACTGTGTTTAAAGCCACATTTGAGGGTGGTGTTTCAATTGCAGTGAAGAAACTCGAGACACTTGGCAATGTCAGGAACCAGGAAGAGTTTGAGCAGGAGATTGGCCGTCTTGGTAGCCTCAGCCACCCAAATTTAGTAGCATTCAATGGTTACTACTGGTCTTCCACTATGCAGTTAATTCTGTCAGAGTTTGTTCCTAATGGAAATCTATATGATCATCTCCATGGTTCACGCAATCTGAACTCAGGCAGTACTAGTAGTGGTAGCACGGGTGATTTGTTCTGGTCTAGGAGATTCAATATAGCTACTGGAGCAGCAAGGGCTCTTGCATATCTTCATCATGATTGTAAGCCCCAAATTCTACATCTTAATATCAAGTCTACAAACATACTACTAAATGAAGAATACGAAGCTAAGCTATCTGATTATGGACTGGGAAAGCTGTTACCAATCCTAGGTAGTTATGCCTTGACCAAGTTTCACACAGCAGTAGGCTATGTTGCCCCAGAATTGGCTTCACAGAGCTTAAGATATAGCGATAAGTGTGATGTCTACAGCTTCGGGGTGGTTCTGTTGGAGATTGTTACTGGAAGGAAGCCTGTGGAAAGCAGAGGGGCATCTAAGGTGGTGGTATTGCAGGATTACGTGAGGGGTATTCTGGAGGATGGAACTGCATCTGATTGTTTCGATAGAAGGCTAAGGGGTTTCTCAGAGACTGAATTGATTCAGGTCCTTAAGTTAGGGTTAATTTGCACTGTGGAAACACCATCAAGGAGGCCAAGTATGGCAGAAATTGTGCAGTATCTGGAATCGATCAAAACTAATTCATGATCTGACTCTAAAGTCAAATCATGAATTGGATGCCAACTTAGTGGGTGTATGACTAATTTATGAACAAGCAACTGCAGGGGACCCATAAAGTTAGAAAAATATGATTCTTTTTCCAATTCCCAATTTGTTCTTTGATTACACTTGCAATTGTATTTTCATGAAACCAAGATTTTTCTTGGAGTGGAGATGATTTTTTCATTTGTGGGAAATTGTTTATCAAACTCTTCAAATAGGAGCAATGCTTTAGAACATTAGGCTTTGTTGTTTGTTTTTCTAGTTGAACAATGATATTTTGTTGAAAGAACCTTTTTGGGCTAATTCTCGTCATTGTCGAGGCACAGATAACATCTTGTTTCAGTTTACTAGGTGGTTGAGATTAATACTGTGTCATCCTCAGCAGCCACAAGATTGAAGCTTCAATGGTTGCGACACAGTAATTTCATCTTCATCGAGTGAGAAAGTAACGAAGGTAAGAATCCTGCCAACTTGCCAAATGCCATTAACTTATTGACGAGGTTGAGGCTTACTTGTTGATTACTTTTGTCTTGATGAGTAGGACGGGGTATCATTGCATGTGCTCTTGAATTCTTTGCTATTGATTTTGATATGGACACTTCTGACTCTACCATTTCTCTTTTTCCAACACCCCAAACTTGGTTGCCACTCAACTGGCATAAAAAACTAACATCTACAGCTTCAATTGTGCTTGTTTGGTTCAAAGAAAACATTAAGAGCTTCAATTATAGTAGTTTTTTTTCTTCTTCTTCAGAGAATGTAAAATATAGTGGTCTCTCATATACTCGTAAGTCAAATTGCTCCTACTCTTTCTCGGTCTTTTGTGTTACCCAACCGTGAAATTCTAGAATCTGCAGCATGAATTGTGCTTCAATATATAATTAGTGTTCAGGAACACTAAGAACTCCAATTAAACTGCTTGTAGAGTGGGAGAAGATAAATCTGAATGTGATCCTTAATCCTTTTCAGGTAAGGCTAGCATCGTTTCATACTATTTCGTCCTTAAATCTCATCGCTTTGTTTGCTGATTTTGATCATTGCAGGGACTTATTACGGCTTGTTCTCTACCAAGTCGTGCAGTCAAAATGAGAAACAAAAAGCTGAGAGCACAGAGGTATTCGCAGATGATGTCAACCTGATGGAAACTTCTATAAAGCAGCAAAGATTTTGGCAACTTTGAACATTTTCAGCCTCGATATCAGACTGTGTTGATATCCCAAAAGAGTAGCAAGAGACAGAAACTGAGAGTGCCTTGCGACTGCGTTAAAGAGTTTTGCCAAAGAGGTAACATGCATTGAATAACTCTGATTAGTTTTGGCAGCTCTGAGGCATCATGGACCATCCGAAGGTAGATCCCTTTCATGGTCCCATTATTCAACTAATTCATGCTCGGAGTCTACGGCCTGGATTTGAGCCCTTGTTTCCATCTGAGGAATTTAAATGCCATCAGTTGGGCTGTTTATTTGGAAGATCTTGTCGTTTTAATCTCTGTTTTTTTATTCCTTGGCGCCTCACGATCTTGTTTTTATGTGATATGGTCTGTTTTAGCAACTGGGAAGGGGAACCGTTCCAAACAACAATAACACTTGATTCCTTTCATCAGTGATGTCTCATGGCCTGTTTACTTCGACGGGCTGATACTACTTCTACATGCTGCAAAGGGAAATTGAAGTTCATGGAAGAATTTCGACGTGATTTGTGAAAGGAAGAAGAAGCATAGATGGATCAAAAAGACATAGCTAGTTTTTTTTTTAATATATATTATTATTATTATTATCAAACTGCCTTCGTGGACAAGGGCGTTGGATCATGGCCGGCAGGATGCTGACAATGGCGATAGCGATCTAGTTCAAGATGCGGTTTATTGAGAAAGAAGATTGAAGATTATTAAAATGATCTTTAAATATTCAACTCCTCCTCCTCCATCAAATTTGTCTCTCTGCTCTCCTTTCTTTGTGATGTAGATGTGTTATTAAACTTTACTGAAAAATATTTTATTTGTTCGCCCAACTGGACTAATTGGCACGTTTGACCCACTTAGATTGATTAGCTCGCCCAAATTACTTGGCTCATCTAGATCGTTCAACCTGTCTAATCCAACCCAATCAAATGACTAGCTTTGATAGGCTAATCGGATTGATCAATTTGATTAGACTAATTGACCCAATTAATTTGGTCAACATAATCTTCATTAGCTTGGCCCAAGTGAGCCACCAAGCGAGCCAATCCATTTGACCTCACCAACTAATTGGTTGATTTTGATTGGATTGTTGGTTCGATTTGCTCGCTCAACTTATTTGACCCAACTTAAATGGACTGACCAGATAGACTAGATTGGCCTATCCACTTAACTCATTCGAATTAAACTTGATCAGACCATTTAGCTCGACTATATTACTTGCAGTGTCTAACTTCTTAACCCATGCTCCATCTAATTATAGTCAATTAGCTTGTACGAACCACTGTAAAAGACAAAGAAAAATAAATTAATATAGCCAAGAAGTAAAAAATTTGTGGATAAAATAACTTGTTTTTTTTGAAAATAATTTTCCAAAAAGAAATTATTAGTGAAAAAATCAACAACCAAAAAGTTACATTAATCATTTAGTGAGATTCCTAAATGGAGATTATAAATCAGTTATCGTTTTTTAATGAATCAGGAGATTTGTCCATTCGAACTGTCGAGTGAACATCGTGAACTAATGAACTCATTAAATAAAGACCTTTCAGCACTCCCAACGGACAAATGGCAAATTTATTATTATTATATTATGACCCAAATGATCTGACAAAGAAAATTGTATTTTACTATATATTTTTTTTAAAAAAATAATAAATCTCAGTCAGTCTTATGGACTAAATCTCTGAGAATGACATCTGAGAGTGGTCGGTTTCATAAAAATTTTCCATCGACTACCAAAGTAAATCGGTCATCCTGGATCACAATCCGGATGTCCTACCGTTGCACTATTGTCCGG
>JBBMKF010325415.1:0-15223 GCA_037834155.1 Curcuma caesia
GGTTCAATCTCAACAAGGAAACAAGCTCCAAGCTTCCTAGAGGAAACTAGTTATCGAAGAAAGTATTTTCTACATTTGGATTTCATCTACCCACTCAAATGAGGAAGCATTTGCTTGTGGATTTCACAAACTGTAATAATTAGATGCAAGAAACCAGAAACTAACTGGAGAACATTCTCACTAAGCATGGACTTTTGCAGGAGAATCTGATATTCATGGTGATTTTATAAGCATTATAAAAAATTCGAGTGGGAAATAGCAGCTTTGCATTCTTATCTGACTAAGGGAATGATCATGTAAAAGGGAAGATACAACAATGTAGGGAACAGATCAGTAGCAGAAATTACTTAGAAAAAAGGTCAGGCATATGCATACAACCAATCTATTGGAAGAATCCAACAGAAACAAAACTTATATTTCCTTTCATCTTTTTCTTGTACATAATTCAAATTAACAAGTCATATGAAATATATTCTGTTATTATCTAACATATTGTGAGTTGCATGCTTTCTCATTGCTGTACCTACCTTCAATGTGCTGTTTCTTCTCTTTGTCATAGTAAACAATCAGCCCTCCGCCAGTTAGCAAAAGCAAACCAAGGCCCAACCATGAGACAGGCTAACACATTAAAACCACAGCAAGTACATTAGGCACATAACATTAAGAAAAGTTAATAATTCTCATATAAAAGATATTTCGAAATAACAACAGTTAATTGTCCAAAATTTGAATATCAGAAACAAGGTCTTCAAGCAAGCAAAATAAGGTGCATCTAGCACTCAGAAAAAACAGTAGTAAAAAAAAGTTACAATTGTGCTTCTCAAGAAAGGGTACCAAGAAGAGGATAAAACAAAAAGGCACAACGTGAACATTATTACCAAGATTTCATCTCAGTCAAAGCACCTGCAAATAATGCTCAAGTGTGGCATGTAATGGAAGTTCTTCTCAAGAGAAGACTAAATATAAAAGGTGACTACCTATTTCGTTCTTCCATAATCATAACCTGAGCCATCAAACAAATTACCTGGTAAATCTCGTGGTGACTGCCACTTCATGACCAACAAGGCTAAGGAAAGAGTGTGGTACAAAGCATCAACCATATCACACTACATGAACTTAAATAGGTAAACAATTGTAATCAATTTAATCTTAATAACAAACTTGAGAATTTAGAATTGGGGATGCTATATTTCTTTTCTTTCTTTTTTGATGAGATAAAACATGAGTAACTTTTTGGATATTGTCATCAGTCATACTTTTCCAACTATTTAGGGTCAACTATACGGAGTTTATTCCTCCTATGAGCTCTATCCAAGGCTACAACACCAGTAATATTTAAAACAATTAAATTATTCTTTTATCACATTAGTCAGTGTTTTCTTTGATCTCTCTACACTTTACTTCTCCTGCTCAAATAGAATCACCTCTTCTTGCATATGTAATATACAAGCAAACTATTTAAACAGCAAAGGCATATCCTAACTAGTAAAAGGATTCATGATGCAAAAATTAGGTAAAAGTGATAATTATTCATGTTGATTAAATGTAGGCTAGGAGTTTCTAAAGAGATTGCCATAACAATCTCTCATATCCTCATATACCCTTGATAATAAAAAAGAAATGCAAAAAAAAAAAGACTTTATGCGCATTATGGTATTATATACATTCACAGAAAATTGAAGTGTTGAATGACATTGCACACAAGCAACAACACAAGAAAATGGCGGCACCTTAAGAGAATGTTGCTGATTAATGCTCAATATACCAACCCACCTTCGCATGACTTTTTAAAATAAGTTTACAATAGAACCTTTAAAATGATCAGATGCAAATTCAGAATAAGTTCAAAATTTGAATTTGGAACTCAATTTTGGTTGCTTGGAAATAATTTGAATTGTTTGGTGAGCCTCATTTTGGTTTGTTATCTTTTTATTTAGGGTAATAAATTAATTCGGATTATATTTTTCCTGATTTGCTTTTTATGTCCTACTTTCTCATAGAGTGAAGTGTATGAAAATGGCGCGATATCAATGTAATTTTCCTCTAGTAATTAATAATAGTTTCCACTTCTCTTCTCTATGTGAGAATCTTTTTACTCTATGTAAGCTTCTTTGTCTACTGTGCTGTCATAATCATTACTTGCTTCCAATCAGTCTTAACTCAATTAGATGGTTATGTAAACCCTCAATATGCAAAAACACAAAATATCATAAAAGAGAGATAATTAATAGATAGATGCTCTATTACATACTTTATATTTAGTTACATCACTTACAATATTTTTGTAAATGCAACAGTTCATATCTCAAAAATTCAAAACAAACACTTGTACTTTATATTCAAGACTGAAATCGAAAAAAAAACACCAATTTATGCAAGATAGGCGACCATTGTTATGTTGGTGGATTTTTTTTTTTTTTTGTACTTGATATGAAGAAAAGGAACTACAAATTCTAGACATATGTTTTTTAATTCAAAAGCATGTTCAACATTCTAGGCTTGTAGCTAATAAGGATACAAATTAGAGAAACACTGAAGAGGCTCAAAGCTGATATCTTGACATCTTCAAGTTTCACACGCTAAATAATATAGTAGCCTACAAGCAAAGAATTTGGGTTCTTATGGCTACATGAATGCCGCATTAGAGAATCTTCTCAACACAATTGATTTGTGATGAGAGTAATTATTTTTTGGATATTTTCCAATTATTTAGATGTAGATGTGTGGGATCATTTCCAATCTAAAGATTTGATACTCCATGAAAACATTTATGCTTAATTTCATGTTCTAAAAGCTAGTTTTACTGTTCCAACCATGGAAAAGCTAGTTTGGCTGTTATTAATGACTGTTAATAAGGATAAACAAGGTTGTTGTTGGTTGCCATCAAAAGTGCTTAAGTTCCATAAACTTTATCTGTTTCAGTAGAGCATAGCAAATGCATGTTTGGAAGAAAGAATATAGGAAGTGACACATTACAAACAAAGTGAAAGCCTAACCAATATGTCAAGTAGTCTCTGTTAACTCATTTTCAAGGTACAAATATAATAGCCAATAATAGTAAGCCCATTCTAACTGAGTCTGCTATTCCACTAGCAAAGAGACTAGCAAAAGGTTGCTTACCCCTCCTCTGACACGCTTTTGAAAAGCAGTTTGATCTGAATCCCATTTGCCATTTTTTTCCTCTGAAGCAACTGCCGCTACTCCTTCTAATGTCTTGCCATCTGCACGCTCTGATGTTGTAACAGAACGAACCAGACCTCGACAAGAGAAAATTGAAATCTTGTTGGCATCGAACAAAGGCACAGTCTGAAGGATGCAATCATCAGTAATATGGATTGTATTATTATAACATATATACCAAAGGATCACGCTGATCTTTAGATGCCCAAAAGGACAATAAAATTAGCAATAGTGATTTGTCATGTATAAGTAACTGAAATGAGGAAATGTAGTTAAGGTCTCAATTAATCGTCAAAGAGCAATACGTAGAATGTCCACACAAACCATAATTATCCAAGATGGAATAAGCACAAAGCTAGTAAATATACAGAAAAATGTAACTACTAAAGATGCAAATAGGATCTCTTGTTGAGACAATGGCACTGAAGGGAGGTATTCCAGCTTTCACTGAGATAAAGGTTTGCCAAGTATTAGTGTATATAAATGTAAAAGATGCTCTACTATAGAGATCAAATGAGTTTACAATTCAGTATGACCTACAACCAAAAGGGTATATGAAGAGGATACTGAGGCAGAATTCTTATGATCGCAATAAAGCATACAATAACATAATTATAATGATGTATCCTCCAATCAAGATCAAAGTGCAAGTACCTCAACTCATTGTCAGTGCACAAATATTATTCAAGACCAAATGTCAATTTCAACAAAAATGAAACTGAGTTTGGAGCCACAAATTGATAGTCACCTGATCATATCCACCATGTTTAAGTGAACTGACAAGGGTTTGAAACCGTTTAATCCCACTCATTTCTTTTACAAAAACCTGAAAGCAGAATCACATCCATTATAGTTTGATGAAATATTATACAAATCTGGAAACGAAATAGTAGTTGCAGATTATTGATGGAATTTACCTACCTAAGTTATGAACCCATGTATGAATTCGCTAAATAAAGCTACAATTTCAAGTATTTCTATTACGTGTATATTCTAATACAATTTTATGTTTTATAACTATGAATCCGTGATTCGCAGTTTCCAGGCCTAAAAGATGAATAAAGCTGTCACTACATCCCACTGGTGAAAACATGCGTATGTATTAATAATATTCAATCTGTAGAGCAAGCTAAATGGACATAACTACGAAAATCCCCTCTTACAAACAGTCAGATCCTGACAATGGTCAGTGCAGTGAACTTACTATACAGAGTACACCAATCGAAAGGGAGAGGAGGAAGATGAATACGACTGCCGGCGGCGTCAGCGGAGGTCGCCTGCGGCGACTGGTTTAGCGGCGCGCACGACTCCCAGGTGAAAGCAAGCGGCGATGAAGGCCGGATCGCAAGGGAGAGTAAGGAAGCAATCGGCGTTCGCCAGAGAACGGAGGGGCTCGAGATGGGCAAGCTTCTCGCGATCGAGAGAACGGAGAAAGGGTTTCGGGGTGCTTGCTCGCGCCGAACAGGGACGGGGCTCGTGATCGGGATCCGACGGCGGACGGTTTTTAATCTTTACATATAAATACAAGTTCTTAAAAATAATTTAATTTGAATATTAAATATGTTAATTCATATGCAAATAAATATAAAAAATATTAAAAATTAAAAGGTAGTAAAAATAATAAAGTGCCTTTCGTGTATTATAATAATTCTAAAACAAAAATATAATAAGATGTCTTTTTAGTTTTTTAAATGAAGTGCCATTTTACGAAAAATTCACATGATTAATTTTACATTTTTATTTAATAAATTAAAGTAAGTTTAAATTAATAACTTAAAACCTTCAAAATCTAGATTTTTTAAACTTCTTTTCGTTTAAAAAAGTTTCCAAAACACCTTTCATGATTTACAAGTTTTTAAAATGCCCTTTAAAATTAAAATATCCTAAATACGACTGAATTATCTATTTTACTTTTTGTTAATTTAATATTTAAATTACTAATTTGGAAATGAAGTTCTACTTACAGTAAAATAAAAATTGAGAGTATTTTGATATCAATAAAATTTAAAGGAAATTTTGAAAAACCTTTAAATTCCAGAAAATTGGCCTTATTTTCTGGGCTTTTTATTAATTTTAAAATAATTTCCCTAAGATGGTTCCAGAAGGTGGCGGACCATTTAATATGTCGGGCACTCGCGTTAAAATCACGCAGCTCCGCTTGCTTTCCTCTTCTCTTCGCCATTTCAACGTTGCAGCAACGCGAGGGAAGAGCAATCCTTTCATAGAGAGGCGGGTGAGAAATCCTTTCATATGTTTGTTCGTGTGTAGTTCTCTCTCGATGGAACTGTTTTCGCGTTCTTCAATCTAAGATTTTTTGGTGTGATTTTGCAATGATTAGGTCAACATCTATGGCTTCGAGGCGGATCATCAAGGAGCTGAAGGATCTGCAGAAGGATCCCCCTACTTCTTGCAGCGCAGGTGATTCCAATCTCTGCTGTCGCCTTTTCTTCGTTCTTTTTAAGCTTTGGATGATGGATGTTTTTTTTTTTTTTTTTGCTTTAGATCTGCTTCGGATTACGTTTTCTTTCGGGAAAAAGTAGCGATAGCTAAAATATTCAACGCCTTGTAAAATTAGCTGAAGTTTATTTTGTCGCCGATCATGTGAATGATTTAAGTCTGCTATTTCCTGGTTGTCCCTGTTTTCCAGTTATGCTTCCATTATTTCCTTTGGTTGCAAAGTTGAGTATTTCAAGGAAATATTGATGTTTCTCTTGTGGTTTATGTATGCACAAGTGCTGCTAAGTCATAAAACCTTTGTTTTGGTAGCTCTAGTTGTCAGTAGTCAGTAGAGATAAGGCTAGAATGCATTATAATTCAGTGTCCAGTAAAGTGATGCAGTCTTCCAAAGTTTTGACTTGCTTACTTGCAAGAACCTTTCAAATCTTTGTTGAATGCATTAGTTATGGAGCTTTGGAATTGTTTGTCTCTTAAATCACAACTTAATTTGTGTACAAAGTTTCAAATGGTAATTTTGACAACAGGCCCCGTGGCTGAAGACATGTTCCATTGGCAAGCAACGATAATGGGTCCACCAGACAGTCCATATGCAGGGGGTGTCTTTCTTATTACCATCCACTTCCCTCCAGATTATCCCTTTAAGCCACCTAAGGTAATGTTTCTGAATAAAATCATCGATTTTTTTTTTCACATTTTCCAATCAATATATATTTATGGCTAACATTCTAAAGAATTGTCCTTTTTCACCTGAAAGTCATGCTTAGATAAACTCACCAAAGTCATAGTTTGAATCCATAGGATATTTAATTAGTAAGGAGAGAATGAGAGATAACTGATAGACAGTTACAATAACTGTGCAATATTTAGTTCTACGACAAGCCTTTTTCCAAAAAACCATATAATTGCTCTTTCTCAAAAATACTTGAAAAGTGCGATTGAGTTGAGAAAGAACACAAGACAAACTAAATCTAAATCACTATTGTGTGTTCTTTTATGTATCATCACATATCTGTACTATGATTAGACTTCCATTATGCACCTTGTGCAAATGATCCCACAGCTTTCTAAGCTATGGAACTGACATCCTTTCCTTAATTAACCATTGAAATTCATTCATTCATCCTCAACATCGTCAAGCATGTTTATCCCAACCATTTGGGGTTGGCTATCATGTTTATAATTTTTAGATAAGTTGTGACTTCTTTGTCCAAGTCTAGTGCAACCCTCAAGCCTTTTTATTTTATCTGGGGACCAACATAGGCTGTTTAAACAAATGGAAATTTAGTGTTTAACTTAAATCAATTTCATATTCAGAACAAGGTGAATGGCAAAGAATTAATGACATCCTCAATGAGAATTTCAACCTCAAGTTGTAATGAGTTAATGATGGATGACACAAGTTCCATTTAGAATACATGCATTGATCATCGACAATCCAATATCATCCAGTAGTTGAATGTTGTCCGTTATTGCCTGATTGTTTGCACAAGTAGTTGAATTGGCTTGTTTTTTGCATCAAATGTATTGTATAGCAAGAAGATTGCATTTAGAAATTGATAGCAGGTACCTTTTAGGTTCTTCATATGGAATTGGGGTGTGTGAAGTTAGTTCTACATGATTTTAACAAAAGAATATTGTGGATGTAACTTGTGAGTGGATGCTACGGTTGCCTTAGTAATGCTACCATAAATGGTGTTGTTAGGTTGATTCACAAGGACTTAGTAGTTTGACAATTAGGTATGTTTACGTTTACTTTGTGCACAATTTTGTAATTTTAATTTTTCTGTTTTCGAGGAAAAGGAATTTGAAAATTGAAAATAAGAAGAAATGTGTTGCCAACTTATTCACACCATTGTAAAAATTATTTTTTGCACATAAAATTCTTGATACTTTCCAAAATTAGAAGATTTTTTTATTATGACAGATGTCAGAAAATTGGAAACAATTGGCTATTTCTGTACCGTTATGATTTTTTTTTAAAGATAAACTGAGCGTTCCAAAGTTTCAGTTAGAAATTTTGACTTTTCTGGTAGAAGATTAGAAATGCTTTTGACTTCACCCAAATGACAGCAATGGAATTAAGAACAAATTTATGTAAAGGAAGAGACTGGTGATAATTAAATATAAGATAAATAATATATGGCATTACTCAAACTTAATGATGGTTCTTTCCTCCTGCAATTACTATGTATGGGAAACCAGGGTTGGTCTGGCTATATTTTGTGGCTTCACTTATCTGCAATTACTATGGTCCTTGTAATGTATCTTAGAAAGTTGTTTTCCCTCTTTTTTATGTCTATTCTTGATGTTTTTTTCTTCATATAGATGTGTTCTTCACTTGTGCATAATGATTCTCCATTTGTTAATGAATCAATAAGCATCCTATATTTTCCCGAAACTTTGGGCGTCTGTTGCCTTCAGGTTGCTTTCAGGACAAAGGTTTTTCATCCAAATATTAACAGCAATGGAAGCATTTGCTTGGACATCTTAAAAGAACAATGGAGTCCGGCATTAACTATCTCCAAGGTCACCTTTTTATTTATGCAAACCGTTAATCATAGCAGCTACAATTTGTCTTAGCATCTCGGTTCGTCATTAAATCTGTAACAGAATTGATGTCGATAAGTTTGATTGGGACGTTTACTGAGCATGTTCATCTATCCATCTAATAAGGCATCTCGACCTTAAACTTAGCAATATGAATGCTTTATTGGTCTCCTCAATTAGTTAATGTGAACTATTTTGGTTATCGACTTTACAGGTTCTTCTGTCCATTGGTTCCCTCTTAACTGATCCAAACCCAGACGACCCGCTGGTTCCTGAGATTGCTCATATGTACAAGACAGATAGGACCAAGTATGAAACCACAGCTAGGAGCTGGACCCAGAGGTACGCAATGGGTTAAAAGATTGCTGCTGGCATCAGAGATGGAGGGGGCTTCGCGGTATCGTATATTTGTTTACAAGAACTAATTGTTCATAGTATTATCAAAATATCCTACATGTGTGTCGCTCGGTCGGTCAACTAAATGGCTGTCAAGAAAATTAGCATGATTTATGGTGTCTAAGTTTTCACTTGTAAGCATCTGTTTCTGGTACAAGATTACTCAGTTTGCTACCTTGTTAACATTTGCTTGCCTTTCATGTAATTGCTTTGCAAGTGTTCAAGCATGAATTGCAAACCAACTTTTGAAGAGGCTTTTGAAATCAAAGGTTAAAACAAAAAAGAAAATCCTCAGATGTAATTTGCCAACAAAGAATTACAGTGATCTCATAGCATTTATGCCCTTGATTATCTTCCGTTTGAAAAGGGATGGCAGTGTGTATAACATTGCCGCTTGCTGGCACAAGTTGACCGTTGACCCTGAAGCATCCGTGGTCTCTCCAATCCCAATGCGCGTTGACTGCGTACGCTGACTTAGACTTTGGCGGCGCTCGTACAGGAAAATGGTAAATTAAAATTTTATTCTTTTAATTAGTGGACACAGTGTTGTGCTGGCCCCTGTCCAATTTTCAGAATTCATTTTAGAGAAATAAAATACAGTATGAAATTTCAATATGATATACACTGTCAGTGGGATCTAGATCTATATGTATGATGCTGCAATTTCATACCATTTATCATTTCTCTTTATTTTAAGTCAAAACATTTTGCATGAAATTATTTACTAATAATTTTCAAGAGCAAACACAGAAAAATTATTCAAATTGGAGCCTCTCCTCCTCCCCTCTCCCTAACAAGCTGTTACATTGATAGACGTCTGAGTTTACGTGTACTTCTCGATTTACCTTGATAGTTGGTGGAAAATTTTCGTGGAACCGAATTGGTCACTCCAAAGATAATCAATGGGACTAATTGGGATTTATCAATAAAACTGTTACATTACTGCAGTAAAGCTGTTACATTAACATTATTTATCTGATTATCAAAAATCATATAATACGTGTGATATTTAATGGATAAATATTTAAATCCGATTTAAATGGATCCGGTGCCCGATTAGCATTCCTGTTATTCTTGCTCTTTCAATTGGTCCTCGTCGACTCCGTTCCACTTGGTTCCCCGCTTGCTCGAGCGTTTTCTTGCTTGCCACAAAATCGCGGAAGAAGAAACCAAAGCTAGAGTAGAGCAGCAGCTTCCTCTCATCTCAGGCCAGATCGAGATCGGGACTACGGTCTCACGATCTTCCCTCCTCCCGGCGTGGATCCAGCAGCCGCTCCATCTAGCGCTGGATCTTCCCCTGTCGGATCCAGTGAGTTGGATCTACTGCTGTCTTCGGTCTGTTCGTCTGATGTTTCCTGGTGGTTTTGTTTGATTGCTAGATCGTGTTCGAGGGTCAATCGCGTGGTTTATCTGAGCTAGGGTTTTGATGTTTCTTGGCCGGATCTAGTGATTTTGATCGATAACGTTATTTGATCTGGTATCGAGTTTGTTGCATTGGTGCTATTGCTTGATCATGTATCCCTCCGATTAGATGCTGGTCTTTCCATTTGTTTCTGCTTATACATGCTTGGCCAGTGGACATTTGCTGGGGAGTTCGATGAGTTTGATTTGAAATGGGATTTTAGGTTTCCATTGATATGAGCAACCGATGAGATACACGGGACGTTCTGTTTAGATCTCGGAAAAAATGGTTTTGTCGAGATTTTGAAGACAGCCCTGACCATCCATAGTATGTATCGTGATGGAATTTCTAAATTTCATTGGCTTTTACTTCATCTTCATGGATAGTTAAGTGAAATTTACTTCCGTGGATTTCCCGTCACAGGAGCATGCATGGATTTGTTTTTTATTTCTTTAGGCAAAGGGAAAATAAAACAAGACGAGAATACATCTTGATTGTTAAATAACATTCTAAGGTTGGGTCATTTGGGCTTTAATTTGCTTGATAACTTAATAGAAAGATTATATTTGCTGCGTTGCTGACATCTGAGGGCTAGAGGCTAGAATTCTTTCCTTTCAGTTGTGTTCTAATATCAAACCAGCTAAAATTACTCAATAAGAAAAAACTATAACTAGGTGCTAAATTCATCTTATCTGATGAATGAGTGTTTGTTGCTGATTAAGGGAACCTATTCCTTGATATATTTATCTGCACATTTTTTTAGATGTTGTGATCACTACATAAAATACAGAAGGATAAGAGATTGGTAACCGTAGCTTTCTCTCTACAATTGCGATCAGACTACTTTCTATAAATTATAAAATCACTTATCCAGAAGAAAATGAATAAAGTTTATTTTCTTGATAAGGTCTTAGAAGAATAAAATAACTTTCTGAAGTGATCCTATATCTGGTATACATGAGAACTTTCTGATACAGTTACTTTAGTCAATTGCTAATTTGTTACTGTGGTGGATGACATTTTTAAAATTTGAGTTTAATGGGTAAAAGGCATACATATATAGTCTCTCTACTACCTTTTGAATTTTTGTTATAGTTCATAAAGATAACTTATTTAGTTTTGCTGATGTTTTCTTAGGTAGGAGCTCTTGTTTGCCAATGCTAATTATTAACTGGAGATTTCAAGACTAGTGCAGTAAGAAGTGTACACGTGCAGAAAGTATGGCATCTACAAGTAAAGCTGATAGGAAGGCAGCATTGGATGCAGCTGCATGGATGTTCAATATAGTTACATCTGTCGGAATTATCATGGTCAATAAGGCCTTAATGGCAAAATATGGCTTTACATTTGGTATGCCTATAAGAGTTTCACTTTTATAATTCTGGTGAATATACAATTCTTTTTTCTCTAGCTAATATTAAAGGTGAGTTGAGATTCTTGGAGAGAGTTAAATTTTCTCAGGGAGAAATTATACCAGAATTTATGTTTTCTCATTGTAGTTATTTTACCACAGAAGTTCGATAAAGTTTAGAAATTCCTTTATTTTTATTGTCAGTTCTTATATGGTGTAATATGTTTTCTGCTGCAGCCACAACATTGACGGGCCTACATTTTGCCACAACCACACTTCTTACTCTTGTATTTAGGTGGCTCGGATACATTCAGCCTTCTCACTTGCCTTTATCCAACCTTATGAAATTTGTCCTTTTTGGAAACTTATCTATTGTTGGAATGAATATAAGTCTGATGTGGAATTCAGTCGGTTTTTATCAGGTTTGTTCTGGTATCAGTAAGTAGATCATAGAATTTCATATAGTGATGTAATTTTGGAATTAAATGACAGATTGCAAAGCTGTGCATGATTCCAGTATCATGTCTTCTAGAAGTTGTGTTTGACAAAATTCATTACTCAAGGGCCACAAAGCTGAGCATACTGGTGGTTCTATTAGGTGTTGGCATCTGTACAGTCACCGATGTGAGTGTCAATATGAGAGGGCTTATAGCTGCTATTGTAGCAGTTTGGAGCACTGCTTTGCAACAATACGTGAGTAAATATGGACATATCTCAATATATTTTCACCTAAATATAATTGACATCTGATATTTTGCTTATGCTTGCACTTTTATGGGTAATTGACCTCAAGTTATAACTTTTTATACTTGATGTATAGCCACTACACTTTATTTACATCAAGCTGGTTGTTCTATAGTGCTGATATTAAGTAGTAGGTACTTCATTTGAATGTATAACTAAGTCGCAAATTTCTATCTTCAGTATGTGCATTTTCTTCAAAAGAAATATTCACTTGGATCATTCAACCTCCTCGGACATACTGCTCCATTTCAGGCAGCATCACTGTTGATATTAGGCCCTTTTGTTGATTATTGGTTGACAAACAAAAGGGTCGACGCCTTTGACTACAATATAACCTCTGTTGTGAGTATATGCTGCAGTTTCCCAACTTCATTTTGATATGTTATATTTGAACTGCTCCTGTAGTAAACATGAATCTAAGGGGTAAACACTTGTTTTGTTCTTTTATTGCAGTTCTTCATTGTCCTCTCATGCACCATTGCTGTAGGAACCAATCTCAGTCAGTTCATCTGCATAGGACGGTTCACTGCCGTCTCTTTCCAAGTTATTGGACACATGAAGACAATCCTAGTCCTAGTCTTGGGATTCTTCTTATTCGGAAGAGAAGGCCTCAATTTACACGTGATCTTTGGAATGATCTTAGCCGTTTTAGGAATGATCTGGTATGGAAATGCATCATCAAAGCCAGGCGGGAAAGAGCGACGACCTTCTTACACATTGCCTGTCGATAAATCTCAAAAGCTTGGTCTTCTAGCAGAATCTGGAGATCACAGTGACAAAGTTTAATCTTCAATATAGCTTGAGTATCACTCCTCAATTAATGGATTTCACATTTGTGTCCCTTGTAATTGCAGTAGAATAGGGAAGAGTTGGTGGTTTCTTTCCCTCCATACGTTGACAAATTCAAGATTGGATGAGGCACTACAATTTGTTACTTGTTTAAAGGTTTGTATTAATTTCCAACCAAAAAGGGATCTGCTATAATTTATTGACTGCTGCATTTCTGATCTTGAATTTGATGGATGTATTCTATTTAGCTACGAACAGTTTTAAGTTTGGTAGATGTGTTGAATATATTCTCATTCTTTCAAACACCTGCTTGCAGTAGGGTATAGGCTTTGATACTTGAAATCTCTCTCTTCTTTGGCATTTTCCATGATCAGTAATGCCCTCATTTGCCTTTGGTGGGCTCCTTTTTCGTATCTCTAATGTTAACATGTTAGCACCAAAATTCAAAATTTGCAATTGTTTCACTTGATATCGATGATGATGAATCAGTTGGTACTAGGTCGATTAGGTTGCTATTTATTTTTATTTTATTTTATTTTATTGCAAGAAGCTTGGCTAGTCAAGTTAAACTTATTAGTCGAGGATCATCTTGTGACTTATAAAATGAACATGCTTGCTTCCATGTGATCAAAGACCTTGGTTTGCACTCATATGCTTCTCTAATTTTGAATTTTCATTTGAGGCTTCTAGTCTTGTTAAGCAAGCTATCTTGCGAAATAATACATCAATGTAATTTTGACTATTTAATTTTTGCCAATCTTGAACCCAATGTCTTTTCAGCATTTTAGTGAGCTTAAGGGTTGTAAACATGTCCAGCTTTATGATATTCAAATTTATTTGATAAGGTAGTTAAACCAAGTCTAAAATGAATTAAGTTTTTAAAATGATTGTTCGATTTTGATTTGAGTTTTTTTATGAACTTGATCTTGTTTAAGTTTGACTTGAGTTTAATTAGTTTAAATTTGATTCATTTAAATGTTATCGGATTCTCAATCCAAAATTTTTTAAAATTGTTATATTTTAAACTTATTTAGTTAGTTAGTGAGTTTGATCATATAAATTTATTTATTTTTATTTAATATATTGATAAGAATTTTATTAATGAATATGATTGAAAAATATTATTCATCAATATCATTCACAAATATTATTTATAAATATTGTACATGAATATTAATTAGTTGAATATACATGTATTCAAGTTTGTTTAGTTTATTTAATTGTTTAAATTTATTTATTTAATTAATTTTATATATTGAATGAATATCAATAAATATTTATTAAATTAAATATTAAATTTGTTCTTTTTCTTCTGAAAAAAAGTGGATCCGCCACCTTAACGATCCCACACCGTCGGTCCCACGATCATCTGTGAGGAGGTAAATCGAGAAAGTGCAGTTGTTTACGACGCAGGAGGGTATTGCCTGGCTTCGCCAGGATTCGAACCGTTGCCCTCTTCTACAAGTCTGCTGCGTCGTAACCAACTCATCTATGCCCCGGGGGCAGGGGTTTGGAGATCTTGTACCTTATGAAGATGGGCGAAATCCTCGAAGCAGACCGCGGATATAAAAAAACCTTGATATAAGATATCCTTAACGATAATACCTTTAAAAAAACATTATTTTTTACCAATAAAAAAACGCTAATAGACAATATTTTTTGAAAACATTGTCTTTGACCCAAAAAAATTATTAATAGACAATGCTTTTTGAAAAAACATTGTCTTTGATTTTTTAAAAGACAACATTTGACTAAAAACGTTGTTAAATAAAAAAGACAACATTTTTGAAAAAAAATGTTGTCTTTTTAGCATTGTCTATTTGTTTTTTCTTGTAGTGCAACCACCATCATCGACAATGGTGAGGTCGAGTAGGTAGGGCTATGACAACTGTGCACTCTACCGTCACTACTCCTGAGTGATCGAGTGGACAAGTTACTGGCAGAGTACACCTATCCTTCTATCTCAAGTCACATGAGGGAGCAACGCTCTCATCTTTTTGTCTCATAGTACGAAGGAGAGATCCCTGTAATGCTACCACGCTACGGGATCACTATCTCTAATGTGGCCGAGCGAAGCCCTGACAGAGCAACTGCACATACCCTCCTGATGTACCACTAACCTATGAGTGATAGTGTGTGCAGATCATGTAACTAGCGACGAGCTCAGACTACAAAGGAGTTGATGATCGCTAGTATTCAATCATGTAAGGATGGTGCATGACATTAATGCGTGTAATAACTACCAATCTATGCCAGTAAGGAAACAATATTTCACTACCTTGATGAGCATATATTGTATAAAGATGATATGGACCCTAAACCAGTAATAGATAAAAATGATCCACAACATGAAACAA